>MU184928.1:115183-128016 GCA_016904865.1 Pissodes strobi
ATGCAATGTAATAGTTCACACTACACCCAGAGCAATGTCAGGAATATCCCAATTCCTGGTTGGAGACATGTCTTGAAACTCATCAAGCTCAATGCTCCATGTCCACAATAAAAACACCACGATAAGAGTGAGACCTTTGAAAAACTTCCCCGTATAGTTTCGTCCTTTCGGGACTCATCAGAGGAACGTATGTCGGCTTTCACCCACTAGAACCTGGCTATGTATCCGGTAGGTGCGTCAAGGGGATTGACCTTTGTCCCTCATGTTGAACACTGCTGGAATTGGGATATTCCTAACATTGCTCTGGGTGTAGTGTGAACCATTACATTGCATGTTTATCCCCAGAGAAAACGGAATCAGCAGTATAATTCAATGCCGGTAGGGGTATTAGCTCTCGGAGTAGTTGTTTCTGCTGATCCAATCTTCTCACATATAGCCCAACACGGGGCTTGTCCAGACAATGGAGCATTCTCGGTTCGAGTGACGGCTGATGAATGTCTTCTTTCCGGTAGGTGCATCAGGGTGTCAATAACATTCATAGATAGTCAGGTTCTAGTGGGTGAAAGCCCACACACGTCCCTCTGATGAGTCCCTAAAGGACGAAACTATCGGGGAGAAGTTTTTCAAAGGTCTCACTCTTATCGTGGTGTTTTCATTGTGGACATGGAGCATTGAACTTGATGAGATTCAAGACATGTCTCCAACCAGGAATTGGGATATTCCTGACATTGCTCTGGGTGTAGTGTGAACCATTACATTGCATGTTTATCCTCAGAGAAAACGGAATCAGCAGTATAATTCAATGCCGGTAGAGGTATTAGCTCTGGGAGTAGTTGTTTTTGCTGATCCAATCTTCTCACATATAGCCCATCCGGGGGCTTGTCCAGACGATGGAGCATTCTCGGTTCGAGTGACGGCTGATGAATGTTTTCTTTCCGGTAGGTGCATCAGGGTATCAATAACATTCATAGATAGTCAGGTTCTAGTGGGTGAAACCCCACACACGTTCCTCTGATGAGTCCCGAAAGGACGAAACTATCGAGGGGAAGTTTTTCAAAGGTCTCACTCTTATCGTGGTGTTATCGCAGTTGAAAATATCTGCGCTGACACTGTTTGAAAATCGAAGCATTCTATACTAGGAGGTATTCTGTCCACACGAAGTCCTATAAAAATCTATTGAAAAGGTGTTAGATTGTCTCAAGAAGCGACTGGGAGTATTAAAACTGACCAAATCAAGAAGTTCTGGAGGATTAATATGGTTGTTTACAATTTTATAAATAATTGACCTATCGAAGTTCTCTCTTCTTTGTTCAAGTTTCTGAAGTTTCAAAAGCGATAGAAGCTCATCATATTGAACACTTTTAACGAGAATGTGAAGCTTGTAAGCGATGTATCGTAAAAATCTACGTTGCACTTTTTCTAGTTTTGAGATATGGATTTTAGCACATGGGCACCAGACCGATGTACTATTCTCAAGTTGACTTCTAACAAATGCAACATAAAGCATTTTTTAAGTAAAGATGTTGGTGAACTATTTAGTTGATCTCTTTATGATCCCAAGCATTTTTAGAGCTTTATTACAGCAGTGTTCAACATGAGGGACAAAGGTCAACCTCGGGTCAAAAAATAACCCCAGATCCCGAATGCATGACACATTCTTGATCCTGAAGTCATTCAAATAATAATTGTTAAGCTGGGGAGTCAAGCTCCGTGAGAACTGAATATAATGGCCCTATATTAAGGTTCATACCGTTCGTCCGGCACCACTCCTCAAACCGTAGGAGGTCACCCTGCAAGTCCCTACTAGCATTTTCAGAGTAGTATTTGACTATGCTTAAAACAGATGGTGACATCGTTAATAAATATATTAAAGAGGAGGGGTGCAAGGTGGCCTCCCTGAGGAACTCCAGATGTAACTGGGATGGGTTTAGACCTGAAAGAGTTGATCCACACAACCTGAGTACGGCCCACCATATATGAATAAATCCAAGAAAGAAGGCTTCCTCCAATCCCATATTTTGCAAGTTTATCTATAAGAATTGAGTGATCCACCCTATTCAGATTTTGGTCAAACCATATGGGAAACCTATACTTATTCCTAAATTTAATTTTTGGTACATTCATCTAAAATTTTAATAATTATGTCATAAAACCTATTTACATTTTCATTAATGTCAGAAACAAACCAACTATCCCAGTTTATGGGAGACAACAAATCATTCAAATATCAAAATCACAGTTCTTAAAATCCAATACCTCAACCTCTTCATACTCTAACTTTTTAAAGTCTATCTTGCACTTTGAACTAAATACCAATGCAGGATGGTGCCTGTCACAGTCATAGAGTGGCTCACATGCACAAGTAACAGAAATTCCTGGATCATCCGAGAAAACCAGATCCAGAGACACACCGCTTGCATTAGGTACATTATTCAACTGATGTAGGTTTAGAAAGGGAAAGGTCTCAATTAAAGGTTCAGCTGTGGCCTAGTGAATCATTTGCCCACTTTACTTTTGGCAAATTATAATCGCCTACAATGGTGATTGAGCAATTGGGGTACAAATCAGCCACCAGTTCAACAGCGTTGCAATGTGTTTGTTAAGTGTTAGCATTAGAAGAGGGTGGGACATAGATACAGCCATATATAAGTTTAGTGTTGTTGTACGAAACCATCACCCAGATTTCTTCGGAAACCTCTTCCTCCACTTTGATTCTCTCTGATTTCAAGCCATTACAGACTGCAACCATAACCCCCCGTTTCTAGACTTACCCGTAATGTCCAGGTTTCTGTCTTTCCTATACACACAATAATTAGTAAGACCTAATTCCCCGTCTGTTATATCTGTATGAAGTGAGGTTTCGCTAAGCATCAGGATATTGTAGTCACAACAAGCAACTCTTTGACAGAAATCGTTAAGTTTTGTCCTAAGACCATTAACATTTTGATAATATATACTAAGTTCATCTAGGTTTGAGTCTCTATTGGTTGGTATAGGTTTAGTTTATTTTCTAGTCTGTAAGTGATTATTTTAGTGACGAGCTTATACAGATGTGAGAGAAAGAGATAGGTCTATAATTTTGGATTTCCGTAGAGTCTCCTTTTTTATGGATTAATATCATTAAAAGGTTGTTCCATTCGCTTAGGATTATGCTGTCAAAAAGACACATATTAAATAGGTTTTGAATCTATTCAAGAAGGACTTCTGCTTCCATCTTAATAGCCTCTGTTACTATACCGTCCTCCCCGGGTGCTTTTCCATTCTTTATATTTTTGAGAGTATTTTAATTTCGTCCTTGGCAATCTCAGGTATGTCTTCTGAACCGTGGTTAACCACTCCTTTGTCTTTTTCTGTTTCTTCAGGTATGTTGTGTGTCTTTTGCTGGCTTTTGTATAATTCTTGGTAGAATTCTTCGACTGTTGCTAGAATTTAATTTCTGTTCGATGCTGTTTCTCTTTTTTTTGTCATTGTTTCACTTCCGTCTGAGAACTTTCAAGCTTTTGTTTTGTTCGATTGTTTGCTGTATGTGCTCTTTATTGTATCGTCTTATGTCTTTCCGGATATTTCGAGAGATCTCTTTGTTTATAGCTCTGATTTCTTGAGGTACTGGGTTGTTGCGATTCAATTCTCTTCGTTGTTCTATTAGTGCTTTGGTGTGGGGGCGGATTTTGTTCTCTTTGTCATGTTTTGGACAGCTCGTTCGTTGCTTTTATTAGTACTTCTGTTATTGTTTTATTTAGCTCATTGATGTCTGCTGTCTCTGTATTTTCTAGTGCTTTTGTTAGAGTCTTTTCGAACTTTGTTGGGTTTTCTGGGTTCTGCCATTTCCTCTTTATTTTGGTTTTTATCATTCGCGCCCTTTCCTTCTTGATGTTTATATTTACTAAAGCTCTCACCATCCTGTGATCGCTGCCGATAGATAGTTGATTCAGCACTGTGACATCGCTGACAGTTGATTTTTTGTCAGTTTTTTGTGGAAAATCCATGGGACGTGGTCTATTTGGAGTTTTAAAGTTGAAATTAAACTTTCTGACCAAATTATTAGAAGGCCAGAAATCACTTTCATAGAGCTGCTTAGAATACGCGCAGTCAACTCCCACCTTGAAAGAGGCAGCACCGTTCTGTTGGCGAGCAGTTCGACACTGATCTGGTTATCTGCTTCCATATTTGCCCTGCTCTTAATGTACTGCAAAACAGGGCAATCTCTAACAGTACTGGCCGCCCTGCCAACATAAAACCAATCCTTAGTTGCCATCCCAACACAAGCTTTGTCATTGCTCGGCAGAATGAGGGAAGAGCATCCTCTGATCATATCATTTAGGCCCTGATTACCGTTCAAACGAGATCTATGAGTGTAACCGGTATTTATTTCATTGTTTCTTGGGCTAGTACTACTAGCAGCAAGAGCATTATTAATTGATTTACTAGCTTGGCTAAGCGAAAAAACATTGCCATTAGAAACAGCGTCATTTTGTTGTTGTGGTTGTTGTATACATACATCCTCGCTGTCGTGATCGGGTCGGGTGGAACAATTTTAAGGTTAGTTCTGCTTGAGCTTCTACTGCCTCCTCGGCTGACGCTGGCATCAGCTACCAATACCGTTGGTTCTTTGACTTTCGATTTAGGTGGCCGAGAATTTGGTGCCATAGTCGCGGCAGCCATGTGGCCTTCTTTTAGGTTAGGTTGTAGATAATTTGAAAATGTCGGGAGCGGGGGCAGGAGGGGAGGCTCCTGAACTAACCTGAATAATTTAATTTTTGTTATTTAGTTGATCAACCTTTTCTTGCAGGGAAAACACCTTTTCACGAAGTAGATCATTTTTTTCACGAAGTTCCACAACAAGCGATGTTAGCAATTCAATATTTCTCTTGAGGAAAGCAACCTCATCATCGGTCACCACACCACCGTCATTACATTTAGCACAGATTAGTCGATTAAAACCGGTGATTCTAATATTTTTTAACCGAACCACACATGCAGCATGAAAAGCACTATTACATTGTTCACATACTAAATCAGATTTTTCATTTGTATTGCAACTAGCACACTTTTTAACGGCTTCACCTTTCGGGTCAACATCATCGGCGGCCATCTCGACAACAACTTGTCACTTGAGTTGAAATATTAGCACGGCACATATAACAACCAGCAATATTACACGATCTGTCAGGCGAAAAATTAAATTTGACCTTGCAAATGTCAGTTCGGTCGGAAAAGTCAGGGCTGGATTTGAAATATATAAGTATGATTTCCCTTTAACAGAGCCGTAATATAACATTTCAAATATCAATGGGTTGTGAAATATATGTATACCTTGTTGTATGAGCAGGAAATCTAAAGAAATTCTTCTTGGAAGAATATGTCTGGTTTGTACAAGTTCTTATTGCTTAAACACCATCGCTTTTTGCATTACACAATGTCATAATCAACGTTCGTCTCTCACAATGTCAAATATTTGACAAATACACGCCTATGGTTTCGATTTAACTCCAATAGCAATAAAATAAACCAGACGTAAAAACACGACGCCGCTGGCGGCAGTTTGACGGATTTCCTACCAAGGAATATCTTGCGCGCGGACTTGCACAGATGCGAAAAAAAGAAGATGTGATATTGCTGGTTGTTATATTTGCCGTGATATTAGTTCAAGATGAACTATTCAAATCATTCAGTTCAATTTATAAACTCAGTTGGCGAAACGTAGCACTGGGGCAGAGCGGGGGCAAAACGTCAAATAATCACTGATTAACTTAACAATGAGCTCTCGAAAAGGTCCTACAAAAGAACGAAGACAGTTCTCACACTGAGAGTCCTGATAATCAAAGACACCTGGAAAATATTTAAGAATGCTGTATTAGGTGCACAAAAGTTGCTAGTAACAACAAACAAAACGAAACAGTCCTTTACGGAAACCCATTAACCCACTAACGCAAAGACTGGATGACTCAAGAAATACTCATGTTAATGGAACAGAGACGTAGCTTCAAAAACACAAACGCAGATGAATATAGGAAAACTCAAAATTAGGAGAGAAGCCAAGGAAATATGGATGAAAGAAAGGTGCCAAGAAGTGGAGGAACTATATAACAAACACGACTTTTTCAACCTACATAAGAAAGTCAAGGAAATTACAGGTAGCCAAAAATACCCCAGTCTCTACCCATGTATTTAACCACAACCTGAGGTTGTCAATCACACCACACTATTACACACTATTAGAACTGCTGGAAAGAAAAGGTGTCGATGCCCAAGATCTAAAAATCGTACAGATTCTTTATGAATAGCAAGTAGCATCTGTCAAACTGGAAAATACCGAAACAAGTACCGTACCTATAGAGTGTGGAGTCAGACAAGGGTGTGTACTTAGTCCCATGCTCTTTAATATGTATTCAGAAGTTATTTTCCAAAACGCTTTGGACGAGACAGAAGAACTGTCTGAAAGTCAATGGGAAATTCGTAAACAACTTAAGATATGCCGATGACACAGTGATAATCGCAGACAGTCCTGAAGGGCTGCAACGCCTAATCGACAGCATATCGACTTCCGGTGACGCAATGGGACTGAGGATTAATATCTCAAAAGCAAAGATCATGCAAATAAGTCGCAATCCGAATAACTACTTCAACATAAATATATACGGTTCACCAATAGAGCAAGTCCCAAATTTAAATACCTAGGAAGTTGGATCAGCGAGGATCTTATTCCTGAGATAGAAATTAGATTACTCATAGAGCAAGCTAGATCCAATTTTATTAAAATGTGAAAACTGTTAACCGACAGAACACTCAATTTAAATATAAGATTTAACTTTGTTAGATGTGTATTCCACGTTACTGTATGGAGTCGAGGCCTAGACGCTAAAAGTTAGCAGTAACAAACTGGATGCATTTGAGATGTGGGTATATCGTAAAATGCTGCGCATTCTATGGACCGGCCATATCACCAATCAAGAGGAGCGACCTTGGTCATGCCATGAGACAGGACAAGTACAGATTCCTGCAACTGATTATGATTATGGGGGGGCAAGATTGAGGGAAAACGTGGTCCTGGACGTAGACAGTGCTCTTGGCTGAAAAACGTAAGGGATTGGACAGGCTTGGATTTGATAAGAAGAGCCCAAGACGGATACGAATTTGCCAGAATTGTTGCCGATCTTCATTGAATGGAGAAGGCACTTGAAGAGGAAGTTTACCACAAAAACTATACGCATCGATATGCTAAAAGTAAAATTTTATCTCGAAATCTATCATGAAATTCACCAGAAACTAACTACCTCTAATCACCAAAAAATGTCCACATCTTCCGATCCTGGCACATTTTTCTCCAGTTTCAATGAATGAATGAATAAATGAATAATCTAGGAGGGTGTTAATACACTGCGACCTGTACAGATCTATTGTCTCTTATCCGTTGATGTGACTATCAATCAGTAGTCTGGATGGTTCTATGGATGGAAGTTCCGACGATGTAGCACCCGAAATAGGCTATTTACCTGTTTACGACCGCCTCGCACTCCATGAGAAGGTGTTCAAGGGTGCGATTTTACTAAATATACTTCACGCTAGCACAAGACACACCCACCGTAATACGTCAGCTTTAAAAATCTCCGATATACTCGGCGTCAGCACATCGCACTAAATATACTGCGCTCCAGCACAGGGCTTGGTCTTGTGGCTTGGTGTCATCTCACACGTATTTTTGTATGAGTCTTTTTGAGGAAACCAAGTATAGAAACTTGGCTCAAGTGGTCAGGCTTTTGTTGAGAATGCGAGGCAATGGCTTCGACGCTCGGCCCTTACAAGTTATTTTTTTTTATTTATTTTTTTTAGGTTAGTTAGTTTTTTGACATGCCTTGGATTAGCTTGGGTTAGTTTTTGTTGGTTGCGCGCCGCAGCGAGAGAAGCAAGCGGAGGGCATTGCATGAAGTTAAAATGTAAACATTCTTTGCATTTCGAAAACAGGTGAAAAAGGCCATAATATAGGTACCTCATATCAAAGTTTACAGAATAAAATGTATAGTTCTGTAGACTTTGCTTATATTACGGCGGCTCTGCTGGAGCGCAGTATATTTAGTGCGACGTGCTGACGCCGAGTATATCGGAGATTTTTGAATCTGACGTATTACGGCGGACGTGTCTTGTGCTAGCGTTGAGTATATAGTCAACAGCACGGGCAATAAGTTTCGAAAAGAATGCGATAAAAAATTTTGATTTCACTCAGCCCCTATCAAAACAGTTAAAAACAAAACTACTGCTACTGACGGCCTTCGCCGCCACCTGTGTTTGTAGGGTTTTTCTCCTCTGCCCCTCAGCCGTCGAACTGCATCAGCGGCAAGTCCGACTGTACAGTAAAATCGCTTCCGGGGTTTCCTCCCCCTCCTCATAGAACCGGCAGCTGTCCTCGTTTTCAATTTTTATTCCAAATGCCTCCTCAACCGGCAGTGGCCCGTAAGAAAGCCGGTGAGGATGCGAAGATTGTTCTTACTCAGGTGTTTTGATCTTCCTGGGTGAGGAAGCCCTAGAAACATCTGTGATTGCCTTAATCCTGGAAGGCGTTCCCATAGACTGATCCATTTGGTTCGTTCTTTTTCCTGAATTTTTCCTTGAAGATGTGCGTCCCTATGCCACAGAAAGGTTCCGGTTCTAAAAGCGTAGTTTGGGCTCCAACTTTTGCCAATTGCTCTGCTTTTTCTGTCTTCTATCCCAGCGTGTCCTGGTATCTATTGAAGGGATAATTTGTTACTCTTGTCAAGTTCATTTAACCTACCATTCTGGAGCTGATTGTTGTTGAGCTCAGCGCTTTGATGGCTACTTGACTGTCTGAGAAAATGACAATCTCTTCCTTTCCATAGTTTCTGTCTAGGTTGAACTACGCACATCTTCCTATAGTGTTAATTTCCGCCTGGATTATGTCCAGGTCTTTTCCCATTGCCTCGAAGAATCTGGTTTATGGCCCAAATACTCCGCTTCAGCCTCCTGTCCACTTCTTGCCGCGTCTGTTTACCATTTTATGGCACTTTGCTGCGATTTGAGAATGCTAGTGGTGTATTTCCATTATTCACTACTTCTTATCACGACCGTGAAGTATTTTTCAAAATTTTGTATTTTGACTATATCATCCCTGGGGAGGCCAAGAAGTGATATATGTTTTGTCAGGAATGTTAACTCACTTTTTCTAAGCCATCCTCCCTCGCCCGCTCCCTCTCTTGTGGTTCTAGTCATTGCTTGTCTAGCTCCTTCCTCTATAACAATGTGTAGAAGTGCGAGGTCCACAATTGTTTCGATGGCTGCTGTTGGACAAGTTTTCACTGCGCATGTCATGCCTATGCACGCCAGGCGTTGTACTTTGTTGAGATCTGATTTTATGCTTTGCTTTTCCGTTTCCCTGAACCAGACGAATTTTTGTTAGTTACGACACTCAGGACACTCTGTATGGAAGGCGACGATTTAAGCTACTACTGCGGGCTCTTATAAAATTTATAATCCAGCATTTTCTTATTCTCGTCTGCTTTTGTCTTTTAAAATTATTACAAAACTTCCTATAGCAGCAGTAACAAGGGCTTTCATTGGAGCCATTGTCTACTGTTTACTGTTTCATTCAACTTTGTCCGTCTAAACAGACCGATGCATGCCCCTCTCGCGATATTTGAGTTCGTAGTGCACTTGTGAATGCATGCGATTTAAGGGCTTGCAATTGGCAAGTATATGGCCCTCAGCTCGCTCCGGGGGCTCAAGAAAAGGAAACTAACCAAGTGCTAACCCAAGCGATACCCAAGGAAAACCCGAAAATCAAAAAAAAACTCTTCACTTAAAAAAACAAAACCCACGAGATTTGAACCCGGGTCGACGAAGTGAAGGCCAACGCGCCAACCATGCAGACCCCTAGACCATCTCCTGCCTTACAAGCAACTGGTTGCATCGCGAAGACATGCGTCACCTCATGTAGCTAGCTAATAACGCGCCTCTCATTCACAAGTGCACTATGAACTGATAGTTCGTGCCCCTCTCATGCATGCTCCAGGCAGTGATGGTAACCTTTTCGAAATAAATTCCCTTTTTGGCATGCTAAATTTCCCCTACTTTTCCCTAGAGTGGGTGACGTCAAGGATTCTGCGCATTCTTCCAACCTTAGACATAATATTTATGTAAATTGATTAGGAATTTAGCAAAGAATTAATATTGACAGACATTCACGTTGAGGACGATTTGCAAAGTAAATTGATAATAAGGAAAAATAAAATATTACTTTTTCAATTTGGTATACATTCATTATAAATAAATAAACAATCCCATTTATTTCTATATTCATAGCTTTTTATTTTTTATATTGAATTAAAACAAATCTGAGACTCAAATTACGAATGGAGCTTCATTATGACTTTAAAACTAAAAATGATTAAACTTGATTTTTGACTGAGAGTTGAAAATCAATTCGATTCTAACTTAGAATCTGAAAATTATGGAATTCTGAATAATCTGGCTCTCAAATTAGAAAACTCCGTAGTTAAAATTATAGCTTGATTCTAATTAAAATAAAAGTTAATTCTGATTAAGGGTTGTTCTTTAAATCTGAGTCTCAAATTACGAATTGAGCTTAATTGTGACTTTCAAACTAACAATTATTAAGTTTGATTTTGACTGAGATTTTGTCTATATTGAACTCAAAAGTCTTGTGAATCAATTGGATTCTAAGTTGGAAACAGAAAATTATGGAATTCTGAATAATCTGACCTTCAAATTAGAAGTTAAAGAGTGTTTTTAATTCAGAGTTTAGATACTTAAATCTGAGTTCCAAATTGTAAAAGCAACTTAGTTGCAGGGCCTTGTTATCCGGCGTTGGCCTAGGTATAAAATAATAGATAAAATACAGTGTTAAAAACTTTATTCTTAGCTATCAAATCTCAAACATTGCGTATAAGTTTTTATTGCTTCTCACTGGCAATGCTTCTGGTTTTTACTCCCAATTTTCTATGTACCTACTCGTGTGATTTATTTGTCTATATGTTTTCAAATAACGTGTACAGTGTGTTTCGTTATATGTATCAGTGTGTTCCAAGTATTTAGGTTCTAGAAAATATAAAAACGTTTTAAATGTGCGATCCTCGAAAACATATTAGAATCGCCTGTTACGTTATAATAAACATAAATAACCTCCTACTCGATATAAGTGAAGAACTCACAAATCTCGATTTTACTATCTATAATGATGTCCTTATAGACTGAGAACGATCGTATAGGGGTGTTCCGAACAAATCGATTTAATAAATTATTGCCCTTTTTGCCGTCGTCTAATAGCTTAACAGGCTTCGCAGCTGGTGTCACGTGTTAATTAGCATTATGACGGTCCCACTTTCCTGTATCGCTTCCGAAGATTTCCCTAGTATTTCTACGTAAGGCAGAGCGGGACTAAGATGTTTCCTAAATTTGTGAAAGTGTTCATATCAGTTCAGAACATTTTTTTTTAAATAACTTCAATATCCCCAAAAAGTTATACGTCCAATCTAGTCTTCAGTCCAAATATTAAATTTTCGTTACTTTTTTCGCTGTTATGTCGAAGGATATCAAAAGTTCTAATGAGAAACCATCACTTTTTTATCAAATCTTTCACGGTAACATTCTTACATACTGAGGGTGCATATTTAGCCTGTTAACCGCATGGTACACGGTTTGCCACACTCTTTATCTTCGAATTTTATTTAACTATTTTCGTCTCATAGTTATTTATAAAGGTACCATCACACAAGTCAAAAATTCCCCAAGTTGTAATATGGAAGTTGTTTCGGCTTAGGCTATGCAACAAAAAAAAAACGATTCTGCTAGTACTCGAGACACTGATATGTAAACATATCTCATAACGACATCGGTTGTAAAACAGTGAGAATAGCACGTTGTGTTCCCAAGCGGTCACCCATCGAAGTACTAACCACGCCCGGCGTTGCTTAACTTCAGTGATCGGATGAGGACTGGTATTTTCAACATGGTATGGCCGTTGCCTATACATTTTAGCTTGTTCGTAGAATACAAAATAGGTTTAATAACAAAGTTTAAAATACTTAATAAATAATACTTTTGAAGGTTCGTTTAATTTAAAATATGCTTTTTTATCGTATAAAATCCGTTTGAAATGATTTAAAATGCAAAATTGTATAATAATAAGACATAAGACATTTATTTCGTACGTAAGCCATCAGATACAAAAATGGGTGTACACGTCATAATCAAAAATCATTTTAAAAAAGTGTATAAACTTAACCTAAGTCTAAGACAAGTAATTAAAAGAGAAAACAATCTTAAAACCTAAATCTAAAAATAAAATAAGAATAGGACATATAAGACAATATCTAGACAACACAACCATGAAGAAAAGCATACATTCTTAATACTAGCTTGGTCTATCACTCAAATATTCTTCCACTGAATAGTACCCCTTTAGGCATAACAAGTTCTTGCATTTTCTTTTAAATAGGCTAATATGAGAATTTTTAATATCCGAAGGCAAGTGGTTAAAAACTTTTTTCCAATATATTCTACCGCCCTAGCGGCTAGCATCGGTTTACACATTTCCGTCCCATATGCCGAGATTTACCCTTATACCGCCGCGTAAGATTTTACACATAAAAAATTATGTGTGCAGTTCACACGCGGTAGAAGTGAAACCTTCATAAAACTAAGCCAAGCGGTGCCCAAACTAACCCACTGCATGTTGTGTTTGTTTGTCTTATGGATAAGTTCCATTTAAGATAACAAAATGACTCCGTGTAGCGCAAAACTGGGAAATCTGGCAACAGTGCCGATATCATGGTTCAATTCTGCATGCCCGGAAACCCCCAGGT
>MU184929.1:0-22017 GCA_016904865.1 Pissodes strobi
AATAAAAATATCGATTTTATCAAAAAAGTTTGGAAATGTAATAAACCGATTTTTACTTTTTTTATCGAAAACAACGCAAGATACGAAAACAACTCGAGATTTTTAGTTGCTTAATACGAAAAAATATAATATGTTTGAAAAAGTCAGCGGCGCACACTTTTTTTGTCAATAATATTTGGTATGATGCCCTCCGGGACGCCACTGGACATTATATTTTTAATCTATTAAAACTAAATGAGCCTCTTATTACTACAGATAACCCTGACAAATTTCAACATAATCAGTAAAATCATATTTAAGATATTAACAAAAAACTGATTTGTTATAAAAAGTTTTATCTTGGAAACTATGCATTTTCGGACCCATGTTCATATGAAAAAATGCTCATGTTTTCTTATGTAGAATCACCTTCTGTAATTTGGCGATGTTATTTCCGGACACCCTGTATTATCAATACATGTTTTACTTGTGCCCGTAATTCGTATATACTCAGTAACGGTGTGTTCCGCGGCCATGCTCGAAGAAGCTAAAAAATCTATGTTAAAGTCGCCACAAATAATAATTAAGTAATTAAGATTATTGGTACAAATAATTAAAAGTTGTTCCATCTTGTATAAAAATGATATAGTCACCATTTGGGGGGGGGGGGGGGGGGCGATATAGAGAAACGACAATAATTTTCTTACTCTTTATGCTGACCTCACATCCACAACACTCAAAATTATATTCCTCACTTATACTGTTGATGTCTACCCTCCCTTTGTACTTCAAATCTTTCTTTAAGTATATCGTACTTCCTCCATGTCTGTTTTCCATTTTTCTACAAAAACTTGCTGCTAATTTAGAGCCCTCAATTCCATAATTGAATTTCTTTACAATATTTCACTATGTGCCCAAAACCACAACACTTGAAACACATTGTCAGGGGAGTACATTCTTTAATCGTTGGAGGCGCTTGTTACGTCCAGTTTTCTTTAAAAGAACTTCTGCAGGGCTTTCTCGTATTAACTTTGATGTTACATGCTTCATTAGGAGATAGCTTACTTACTTGTGGGTTTTATATTAATAGTTCACTTAAAAATTTTTCTTCACTGTATCCTTTTTCAATACCTGTTATGATAAACATGGGATCTGTGTTTCCCAAATTCTTTACAGATATTTCGGTTTGATTCTGTAATGCTTGTGCCAATTTGTTTTGTTGACTTTTGCTATGACTTTGAATAATCACTGACCCACTCTGCAAAGGGATTATATTTTCAAAGCCACCATCAAAATCCTTGTCAGTAACATTTTCTTTAATTCTTTCATAGTTTCTTTGGGATCCGTTACATCTGAGACTCTGATTAATGTTTCAAGTTTTTTCGTTGAGATGGGAGGTGTAGTCCATGGGGTTGTTTGACTGATATTGTTTGGGTTGAAGGCGCTAGGTTTTTGAGCTGCAGTGGCATAGGTTTTTTGACACTTTTCTTGACACTGTTGACTTGTAGCCAGTTTGTTGTTGAGTTCCGCATTTTGTCTCTCAAGTTGTCCTATTTGGTAGGCCATACGAGTTAACTGTTTATGTATAATACAAGTTGCATTCCTTAGAATTACTTGATTGTGTTTTGTAGCTGTTGGATCACCAACAAACTCTTGATTTGTTACACCATGTATTTTATCTAAGGCCTCCATAACAGATTCTATCATTGAACTCGAATTTTCTATTTTTTCTTCTTCATTTTGTTTAACATTTGGAACATTCTGTTCTAAAGTTGTGTTATTACTTTTAATATCTCCGCTGCATGACTGACTTCTAGCTTTTTTTTTTGTACATGATCACTGTCGTCTCTAGGTGATGTTCTTTCCAAAACTTTCTTTGGATTAAAAATCCCTTTATCCGGTGGTTTGGGAGGATCCATCTTTCACAAAAAAAAAACATTAGCCTGCTCTATGTTAGTAAAATATTTAATTCGCACTTTTTATCAGTAAATACCGGAACCGATAATATCGTTATCCACCACACGTTAAAGTGTTTATTATTTTTTAATTACTTTTACAAACTACAACTAAACTATTTATATACATATTTTACACGATGATTTAAAAAAAACCTGTGTTTTTCATTTTTCGATAAAAAAAACGGTTGATTATATCAGTTTTGCGGAGAAAAATTTGCAGAGCAAACAAATACACGTCTCAAGTTTCTGACTGTCGTCTTCTATTGTATTTATTGCTATTGTAAGATTGGAAAACAAACTCGATTTCTATCAACCTTTTGAACAAGCCGGCTGCCGCAACGGATTTGGGACGAATGACCATCTACAATGCCTCAAGATCCTAATAGAGAAATCAGTTGAATATAACAGACCACTAGTCCTAATATTCGTAGACTTCCACAAAGCTTTTGACTCGATAAGTTTGCAAGCAGTATTAGAATCATTAGACAAGTGCCGAGTGGACTACAGATATACAAGGTTAATATATAACATCTACAAAAACGCAACGATGAAGGTACAGCTGGACACAACAAGCAACAGTATACCAGTTGGAAGAGAAGTCAGACAATGGGATACCTTATCACCCAAATTATTTATTACTGTCTTAGAATACGCAATGAAACGACTCAACTGGGATGATAAGGGTGTAAGAATTGATGGTACAAACTTAACAAACCTGAGATATGCTGATGACATTGTCCTGATCTCCGACAATCTAAAGGACATAAGAATAATGGTAGAAGAACTTCATGAAGCCTGTTCGGCTGTCGGATTACAGATTAATTTATCAAAGAGGAAGTATATGGCAAATTTAGTGCCAAGCGGAAACATAAAAACTGAGAGAGGAGATATCGAACTAGTGGACAAATATGTCGACCTCGGATATGAAATTAGGATGTCAAGAGATAACCAAACAGCGGAACTGAACAGAATAATCAACATGGCATGGGCAGCTTACGGAAGACTAAGAGAGACGTTTAAGAGCGATATACCAATCTGCCTGAAAAGGAAAGTGTATGACCAGTATGTTCTATCGGTATTAACGTACGGTGCAGAGACTCTAACTCTAACAGCTACATCTACGAGAAAATTAAATATACATCAAAGAAAAATGGAAAGAGCAATGCTTGGGATATAACTGAGGGATCACGTGACGAATGACGAGATAAGGCGAAGAACAGGAGTGACCGACGTGATCGAGCATGTGGCAAAGCAGAAATGGAAATGGGCAGGGCACGTAGCTAGAATGCGGGACGGCCGATGGACTAAGAAAATACTTGAATGGAGATCGCACGCTGACAAGCGTTGGACAGACGATCTCAGAAGAGCTACAGGGAATTGGATCGGAGAGCCACAAAACAGGAACAGATGGAAGACACTGGGGGAGGCCTTCGTCCAGCAGTGGATGACAATAGGCTGATTGATGATGATAATGATGATTTGAGTCACATTTTTTTATAAATTTTGTTTAAATTTGGGTTCGAGATAATTAATTTTATTAATGCAAGTCTCTCATGTTAATTTAATTGTAAAGGCAAAAAAATAATATTACTGAAAATGGAATTAATAATAATTATTATAATTACATTTATCGTGGATAACTATCCAAGTAACATATAGGATGGCGCTTTATATATGAATTGCTTTCAAAATGATGTATAAGTGCTTCATTTATGACTATATGGAGTTATTGCAGAATCTCAGAGTACCAATTTGCTTAAATGATATTTTGGTTCATTAATTTAGTTCTTTAAGCGGTTCAAGAACGTAATTTGAGAGCTGCTATAAAGTAGCTTTTTAATTGTTCTATAAAGAGATTCATTATGACTTGTAAGCTATATACTTGCTCTGTAAACATGCCTAAGATCCTCTTATACAGACAAACGATACCTTTATAGATGCTTTATAAAGATTTTTTAAACGCTTATATGCCATTTAAATGGACAGATTCCCTGTTTAAGCAAAATGGCGTCGTGAAATGCCACTACACAGGATGTTAAGAATTTTTGTCTTTCAACGCTTCTATAGAGAGTATATTTAGTGTTTTAGTTGTGTTCCACTTAATAATTTGCTGTCAAGATGATTAAAAATGACAACTTTAAAAACTGGAAAAACCTGATGAAATCTGGACATTTTTCATAGGATGGCGCTCTATATCCGAACTGCTTTAAAAATGATTTATAAGTGCTTCATTTATGACTATATAGAGTTATTGCAGAATCTCAGTTTACCAATTTGCTTAAATGATATTTTGGTTCTTTAATTTAGTTCTTTAAGCGGTTTAAGAACGTAATTTGAGAGCTGCTATAAAGTAGCTTTTTAATTGTTCTATAAAGACATTCATTATGACTTTTAAGCTATATACTTGCTTCGTAAACATGCCTAAGATCCTCTTATACAGGCAAATGATATCTTTATAGATGCTTTATAAAGATTATTTAAACGCTTGTATGCTATTTAAAGGGACAGATTACCTGTTTAAGCAAAATGGCGTCGTGAAATACCACTACACAGGATGTTAAGAATTTTTGTTAGCTACTCCATATTGTTTACTGAAATCTAATGCTGATAGATGAAACGGCATTTTATTAGAAAACAAAATTGAGTTTTGGTAGTAAATTAATACATTCTATTCATCAAAATTATTAGAATTCAAATAAAACACTTGTTTCGGATCAATTTATTAAAAAAATATTGTTTTTTTATGAAAAAAAAAGATGAAAATAATTTCCAAAAATTTATGAAAATGGTCAATTTCCTAAATTTTGATGGCAAGTAGTAATTTTACGAGGTAGCATATTACATAATTACAATAAATTTTTTCAGGCATGTCGTTTTTAGGTGCTCTTGCCTGTCCTCAATAGCTTTTTATACATAACTCGTTCAAATAATTCCATATCCTGTAGACGCCATTCTGAATGGTTATTCCTACAACTTCTGTAATTATCAAAATGTCTGTTTGAGTTTGAGTTTTAGTGGAGTAGGAGATATTCCTGTAACTATTTTGCAATATAGAAGATATAATGAGGCGGTAACTCTTTCCAAATATATAAAAGTACTATAAGGCATATTTAATCGCCTAAATTGCATTTATGTCTTTTTTAAAAACAGTTACATAAGCGCCATATAATAATACTTACACAGCATTATTGCAATTTAAGAGCACGTTTAACTTCACTATATAGATGCTTTATATGTTCTTTATAATGCTGATGGTAAGCGCTATACTTAGTTCAAGAAGTTATATAGTGGCTATATATTAGGCATATATACGTTTTAAAAGACTTATATAGAAGTATTATAGAATAGTTTTTTGAAGCATTTATATACACTTTTATATGATACCTGAGTAAAGTGATCCCTTTAAGACAAATAGCAGCCATATAAGTAATATACAATGGATTATCTTACCTTTTATAGCATCGTTTTACTCTATAAACTAGTGATATGAACGTTTGTTTAACCTTTATAAATCTTTTTGTGTTACTTGGGTAGGAATTACGAGACACACTGTCTAAAGCTGGATGTTGAATATCCAAGTTATAAATGTGATGCCATAGTAAAATGTTACTAAGAATATTATGACAATGTGTGTCATGTGTCATGGACATGGAAAATGTAGAAATCTAGTTGTAGTTTTAAATAAATTTGAAAATATGCCTAAAGAAATATGCTGTTTTGCTATTGTTGTTAGTGGACGACATATAAAATATTTCTGGGAAATAAAATCATCTTTTCTAAAACAATAAAAAACGCGATGTTCTACTTTTATAAGGTTAATCATATAATAACCGAAATAACTAAAATGATACAAATAGGCGATTATTGGTTATAATATATTAACCGAAATACTCATTTAATCGAAATAATCCATCAATCTGTTAATCGAATTATCGATTAATTGAAAATAGTCCATTACTCTCTAGAATTGAGTGGGCAATTATTAAAATTAATTACCCACCTCTAACGCGGATCAGGTTCCAAAGACCACTAAAATAATCAAGTGAATGTTAGCAGTTTGGATTGTATATGCATATGGAATGTTTCTTATTTTTAACGTTTTTATAAACGTGAGTCTAAAAAACGAATTATAAAAGAATAGAAGAAATTTGCCAATAACTCGGGCTAATATTTTATCGCAGCTATTAAACAAACCAGTAATGTTGAGTTAACAGATCGTGAAGAAATAACGTTTTTGAAATCGTGATATTCGCATGATATACGGTGTCAAATAAAGAAATCTCAAAATTTATCAAAAATATTCTGCGACTAATTGACGCTTCATAAGGGGTAGGTAGTGTCGAAACACCAACTTTGCAATTCAATTAGGATCACCTAAATTTCCACAAGGATTTTTAATTAATGTCGAAAATAAAAACAGTACAACTATAACAAAATAATAAAATTCCAAAACAATAATCACAATCTTGCTTTTATTTTTCCTAAAAATTTACCAAAAAAATAATGCGACTAATTGACGCTTCATAAGGGGTCGGTAGTGTTGAAAGCCCAAATTTATAATTCAATTAGAAACACCTAAAGTTCCACAAGGATTTTTAATTAATGATGAAAATAAAAACAGTACAACTATATTAAAATAATAAAATTCCAAAGCATTAATCACAATCTTGCTTTTATTTTTCCTCAAATGTCCAACCGTATCTCGTCGCGAATCGCGCGCCCTTCCCCGCCCTTCGTCTTAAATTATTTCGCTGTCGCTGCGTCGAAAATGTAATTAAGTATTTGATAAAAAATAACCATGGCAAATAGCGAAAAATATATAAAACATGAAAGATTCAGAAAAAATATAAGTATTTCTGGTATGTAATTTTTATAACTCTCCTTCAAGAATGTATAGTAAAGCCCTCAAGGACTTTCCTTTAAACAGTAATAAAATTCGAGAATATATAGAAAATTTTATCAATTTTGCTCATGCCATTTAGTCATAATTTGAAAAGCAGATTTTTCAAGATCTCTTGACAAAATAGTCTATAACGTTGTAATACGTTTTTCTTAACGAATATAGGGTCAAATACGTATTTCCTTTTGGCTAACTCGAATATTTAATTAAAGTAGGTTTCGGTACAGTAACTTCTGGGCTTTTATTTTCAAAATCGATTAGAAAAATTATTGAATGTGACATGTAACTTGTGTGATGTCGTATGATTGGTCAGTCAGAATTCTTGAAGTGGGGGTTTTGGAGGAAGTTCCTTTGCATTCCTCGTTGTTTTCTAGATTTTCACTAACGTCATTCTATGTCGGTTTGCGGTTGGTAGCAGCAGTGTTTGGTGTCGGATGGAAATTTGTTTGATTTAACCTTTTATGGGATTTTTCAACCGACCCATTTCTTGATTTCAGGCGTACCTTTACTTAACCTTTAGTTAATTGTTTGTTTGGTGTTTGGAACTCACTCTTTAATGAGGTTTGTGTACACCTTTTGTCAGGTGAGTTGACATTGTTTTTTTAGTGTCGTCCATTTTGAGGAGGTTTTAATTTTCTCTACAGAGGCTTTTCTCGGCCACCTTTTAAGGCCTAGCGATTTTGACAATGAGCAGACAACAGGCCCTTTACAGGTAAAGGATTGTTTTTTGGGCTTTGACTTTTCCTTGGTATATTATTTTAATGATTCTCATTGTAAATGTTCTTTGGTTATGAATTATATGAAGAATCTTGAATATATAGATTTTTCACAGGGTTCCACCGACCGGTTTTTTGGTTACGCCTAACTAGAGGTCAAGCTTTCTGCTGGTCTGTTTTTGACTGGGCTACTCGTAAAGTCTTTCTTATATCGAAGAAGTTTCTAGTTCTTGCGTGCAGTTCCTCGTATTCCGTGAATGTGAACGATTTCTTCAAGAAGCTGCCCGATATAATGGTTATAAGCCATTTTACCTATCTACCTGTTTCATTTAATTAGTTTTTAGCAACTGTGTTCCAAAAGGGAGGCAAGTAGTAAGTATAATTGATTTGTGTTAATTGGGCTCGATAATTGAATCGTTTTGAACCATCGATTTATCTTTATTATTGATTTAACTTCTGGTTTCGTTATTGTTATTGATTTTATTTATTATAATTATTGATAAATGTTTGGCGTTCACAGCTGATTTATAATTCATAACTTATTTTATTGCGAAGTATAAGTTAGGGTTAGTTCCATATTTCCATTTGGAGATTTCCGACTTGTGCTATCTAACAAGTCGGTGGAGCCTTAAATAAATAAACAAACCCCTACTCTCCGATAATTGAGCTAAAGCCTAATTTGTAGGCTTCAACGACAACTCGCTCTGGCCTACGCATCAGTAATTGTAAATTTCCTTAATTGCAATTAATTTAATTTTATTCACTCTCAGTTCCTTCTAAGCTAAGGTGAGGGAAGCCAATAAAACTTAGGAGATAAGAAAAAGCGTAACACCAGGCGTTTTAAATAGTACGTTATTTAGATTTCAATTACAATAGGCAAATGATACTGAAACTACCCATACCTCGATCGTGTATCTCCCACGCAGCATTGTCTGTGATCGTCACGTGGACTAATTTATTGATGAGGACCCTGTATTTTAGCCGTGCGATAGAGTTTGAATAAGTTTAAGTCTGTTTATCGAATATTCGAGTAGCGTATAGCGTACCTCTTACCTGTCAAGCTAATAACCACCTAAAATAGGTGGCAAGTAATGGCCCACGGCGAAAGGGTATACTTCATATTTACATCAAACCGCCAATGACCAACCAACAGGCACTATATACCTAATTGCCCGTAAGTCAGTCCCTTGCTCCAGAAACGCTAGCCTTGTATACTATTAACATGCAGTACATCAAAGATCTTTAGTTTTTATCATTGTTTTCACGCCAAGGAGATACTCCAGACGCGTGGATTAGCACACCAGGCAGAATTTTACTTTTTTCTCACGCGGGGATGGTGCTTCAGCCGCGGGTCGTTTTTGCTGACCAGGCTAAGGGTTACTTTTTTTAACGCAGGGGCGGTACGCCCGCCGCGGGAACTTGTTCAGTGGTAGATTTTGAATGTTTGCAAGCTTCATAACCCATTCAATAAGTAATTTATTTTTTTCATTTATGTATTGTCGCTATTAATAACCCATTTCAGCAAACCAGTCAACCCTATACCTAAGTTGTCTTTAAGGCCTCCATATTTGATTCAAACCCTTTAAATATAAACTTCACATTACATTATGTCAAACCCTACATTGTGTCCATAATTCATTCTTGGAATCATTCCTATATATTCTATACCTACGGAGTGTTTTACCATTTTCTTTATTTACATGGCCTAACTGGCCTGACTGAAACCCGATACTCTTGTCTAATTTGGCCTGGATACCGTTTCCTAAATCTGTACCACATTTATGCCATCGGCAACGAATATTTTTTTTATGATTATCTTGAATCAACTCATGATACATGTAGTGAATTGGTAATTTGATTTTATTTATTAAATTAATTTAACCTAGTTAATGGCCCATAAGTTTCTTTTAATTCCCAAAGAAAGCGAACATAATTATCATGTTCGTCTCGTGACACAAGTAACTTGTGTTCGTAAATTTATATTAGTTATTTTTCTATTTTGCTTTACCAAACCCGATTTATAGAGTCAGATGACTGAATAGGTGTAATACATTAACGAAAGATGTGACCTATATTCTAATGAAATAACTTCTCACCTGTAATTTTACACAGTTCACTTTAGACTAATTCAAGATCGGTTTGTTTTGACTCTACTGTCTTAGTATGTTTTCGCGTGACTTTCGGCATTTTGCTAGATAATTTAACTTTTACTTTAACTTTATTTTACTTGAAAAGCAATGAAAGGATTATAATCGAATAATTGTCAACAGTTTCACAGCCGCGCAAAGGCGTCCCTCTGTTGCCAAGAATCTAGATTACCCAATTCGCAGCCATCGCAACGTCGCCAGAGGGTAATCTAACCTCAGGTAATAACCCTTTGGTTTGCCAATAATTGAAAACAGCTCCGCAGCCGTTCAAAGACGTTGCACTGTTGCCAATATCTTAGATTACCCAATTCGCAGCCGTCGAAACGTCGCCAGAAGGTAACCTAACTTAATTAATACCTATGAATGCATTTTGCAAAATTTCCTTATTGATAACGTAGACTAAGCCAGCCGGTTTCCCGTTGTTAAGCCAATAATATCAATGTAATTAGATATACAACATTCGCAGCCGTCGAAGACGTCGCCAAGGTAAATCCAATTTCTCGCAAAGGGAACCCACAGCATTCACAGGTACTCGTATGTACCTAAAAACTGCTAAGCAACAAGTGTCTCGATTCAGTCGCGTATTTTCCTTTTTATAGGGGTTCGCGCCTCCTGCCCCTCGATTTCTGTGACGTCGTTCGTACGTTTCTTTCGGCCCGTCGTCCATGGGAATTCTACCGGGTTACTCTTTTTAAATTTGATTAATTTTGCCTGCGTTTATTAAATAAAATTAATTTGATTAAGCAGTGAATTTGCTTTTAGTTGTATAATTTGTAGGGTAGGTCTGGGCCGTTTCAATACCTTATTTAACTAAAATTTTTTTTGTCTAGATTCAGTTGTTGAAGGCTAGGAAAAGATAGTTTTCTCTTATTAATTAGGAAACGTCAACTTTCCTTGGTCTGATGTTACCTTTTCATAGCCGTTGCTGAAAAATAAAACTATTGCATGTTATCAAACTACGTACTAACTAACATGCAGTGATGATGTGAAAAATTTGTTGAAACTCAAAAGTTCTTTAATACCCCCATAAGGACTTTTTCCTAAATGAATATAATAATTACTGATTATTTAAAAATGACCATGTTAGTTTCAATAAATGATTCGTGTATATGTTTTGGTAACCTGTAGAAGCGTGCTTCTTCAAATTAGTACTTATCCAGTGAGATTTAGATATACTAGACAAGTAGGTGAAGTATTATTACAAGGAGATTAACTTCCTAATATTAAATACGACATGGAGGCACGGTTTTCATGGATTATACACTTATCCAGGGCTGGCAACAATCCAGTCGTTAAAATTGAAAAAATATATAACAGTTTTCAAAAAGAAATAATCTATTAAAGACACTATAAAAGTAAATAATGAAATTTAAAATATAGGAAATAGGAGGCATAAATTAATTGAATACAGGATATTTGAAATCAAATTGAAAGCATCGATGATAACATTGAATTTGACCCATTAAAACAACAAGCAAAGGAAATTGATGACTGACGAGATCCCTTCGCAAATAAAGAAAACCATACAAACATCCAAATATATATATACAACTACAAAAAGAGCTAGAATCTAATACCAAAAAAACGAATAACTCAATGATTGCTAATACTAACGATTTACTGGCTTCCTGAAAATGTTATGCAAAGCAGTTGTCTAAAGAGACCGCTTCAAGATTCTTTGTTTAGGCTCACGAAGGCTGTTTTCTTATATATTAAAGTCAGAAATGTGGAAGGCAATCAGACAAAGAAAATCACCAAAACCAGACGACGTAAATGTCAAAACAATCAAGTCTTTTGATGACAAGGGTGCAGACGTTGTGACAAAACTTTAATAAGGATTATTCTGAATCTTCTGAGAATATTGCAATAATTGGGACAAAAACTTTAATGTTTTCAATGGTAGTTTTGAAAGTTCACACAAAATAGGGCAATAAGTATAAGGATTATATACTGCCCAAGGAGACAAATTGCTCTATCGAAATCTAATTCTGTTAAACAGGCTGAATTACATTATCAGGGATAGAAAGATACGACAGCGACCAATAAAGGCATGACAAACTATCATTTCTTGTTAATAAATGTCGATGTGTACACTAACCGACAATTGCACAGTAAAAACACGTAACGACAACGATGGAACGGACAGATTTTCTTTAAAAGAACAGGAATAATATGGATAATGAGAAATTAATAATTGACTCTCCACATATTTTATCTAACAAGTGGTAAAACTTATCTTTAGACATTTGGCAATATTGGCAAAACTTATTTCATTATCCACTAGTACTTATAGCATTCTCCTCTAGTTTACGTTTATGTCAGATTTTGGCCCAATAATAACGTATGTTTCTTCAAGCGATAGCGTTACAATTGCTCGATCTTTATTATTAAAATTGTGGAACATTATTATGGAATCTCGGAATTTATTTTTGCGCCTTGTCTATTTGCTTTGTTAGTAAGTAAGTATGACCAAATCTTTGCCGCTCCATGACGTATCGCTATATGCTTGGTAATGTGAATCAGCCTTCATATATTCAACTTTAAAGCTTGGGCTTTGGAAGATATTTCATTGACAATTAGTAACGAAGAATAGTGTGAGAAGCATCTTTATATGTACAATAATATGAGATTATTATGATTAAAGCAATTTTTGGAGGAATTCCATAACTAATAATTATTACAGAACGAAGTAAAACATAATTTACTTTTACGTAAGGTAGCTACATTAATACAATTGAAGATTTTTAAAGATCTAATACTTTTATAGACATAGCACTAAACAAAACAAACTACAATCTTAGGTTGATATTACGACTAGTTAGAATGTTTTTTTTTTTGTATACTGCATAATTCATTTTCTGAGTCTAGGCCTTCAGTTATCCAACGTACAAGGAACATGAATTTTGCAACATATTATATGGCCCATTTTCATGTATGTTAACTTAAATTATGCTATAAACTTAGTTGAACAATGTGCAATAAGTACAGCTAATGTTTTTAATTGTTACAATGTTCAACATATTATTATCGCAACCTACTTTTTATGAGTCAGATGGTTGTATATCCTTACGAGAGGTTTCAAGGATAGGATAAGGAAGGCCCCCAAACCAACGCCAATTATTCGTAACGGCGAATCCACGGCGGATTTCATGGAATATTATGGATGAAGCCTCACACCAAAGCGAATATAATCGCATCATTTACGTTGTATTTTCAGTATCGAAAAAGTTGAATGCTAGTGCTAAAAAAAGAAAAACGAATAGTATCTTTGCTAGCCTAAAGAAAAATATACATCATCGGATGAAGAAGAAGCACTGTTGTTCCTTGCAGTGGAAGAAGATAAATTTGGGTATGCGATGGAGATTTCACAAAATAGCAATAGCAGCAGACGTAGGGAAAATGTACCACCAGATAAAAATTCATCCTGAGGACCAACAATATCAAAGGATTTTATGGAGAACTGATCCAGCTCGCCCAATAGAAGAATATACTCTAAAAACACTCACGTATGGACATCTGCTCCATACCTAGCAATAAAAACGATTCAGCGGCTAGCCGAAGATGAAAAGATTAGATACCCAAATGCATCTGCAGTCACAATGCAAGACTTTTACGTCGATGATCTCTTATCAGGCGCAGACACAAAAAGAGAGACGGAAAATCTCAAAACAGAATTAATTAACATGTTCAAATCAGGAGGTTTTACGTTACAAAAATTGACAAGTAACAGCAGTGAAATAATGGAATCAATTGAAACTAGCCTATAAAACTAAGAAGACCTCGAGATAACGGAAGACAACATCCGAAAATTACTTGGGATACACTGGGCACCACATAATGACTGTTTCCACAACCACCAAAGTCAGAAGTATCAAATCTATTTGATCCACTGGGGTAGCTCACTCCAGTAGTAACAAAGTCGAAACTCTTAATACAAGATCTTTGGCTACAGAAATTACAATGGGACGACGAAGTTCCGGAAAAAATCCAGTCATAAAGGATACAGCAAAATTAAGGGTGGTGTTTAACGCATCATCATAAACGTCAAATGGACGAAATCTAAATGAAACTATGTACACTGGACCTAGACTGCAGCCAGAATTATCAGACATTCTTCTTCGATGAAGATTTCACAAAATGGTAAAATACTATATTCCCATCAGCCAGTCATAAAGGAAACAAAAACAACAAAGCAAATATAATCACTATATACAAAAATAAAAAAAAAACGCTTTAGATTGTGGCACCCAAAGAATCAAACATGGCAAAAGTAGAAGAAATAAACAAAATTGCAAAGCAACAAGAAAGTATGGGAAGTGAAATATCACGCTATGTAAGCAACATGAAGAAAGATAGCTCAAGTAGAAAAACCGACAGCTACTATCAAGAAAAAGTAGCTGTTATAAATCAATTATGACAAGAAATACGTGACAACCACAGAAATATTGAAGAAGTTGGATACCAGGAGCACAACTACTATGAACAAAAATATACGGTACATTACCTACCTCCAGGGTTGTATATAGGAGAAGTTGGTCATGCCAAAATAGACAGAGGAGTGTTCAGAGTAGAAGTGAAGGTTGATAAATGGCAACTAGGCAACGATACGAACAATATAAACCGTTCGATACACCAGTTAGATTCCCTTTGTTAGAGAGCCAAGGAATTAGTTGCAAATACATAATGTTCTTCGCTAATTCACCAGCTACGAGAAAAGCAAACCCGAATAGAATGGATGGACAAAGGAATGGAAGACATAAGCTCTAAGAGACAAAAGCGAGGTATAGTTGAGAACTTGCTCATCTCCCTCTTCTTAGTAAACGATGAAGTCTGCCTGGATATAGACAAATTGGACCAAATTTAAAAAGAGCTAATTAAGGCATCGAGCCATCCAACAAAGTTTATGCTCCAGGCGCTAACTAAGCTCAACAACACAGAAACAAGAATCAACAACCAACTCAGACGATTTCAGGAAAAGATAAGTGAGACAACCGAGGTAATAAGAGAAATGAGCCATTGGTATTAAGCAGTAGATAGAAACCTCCTAAATATCCACCTTCTAAGCAGTTATCAAATGGTATCCAATTATAATGATAACATAATGGAATATCATCAGCGATTGCTAGATGTGCACTATCACCGAAGCCACCTGTTGGAGCTGATATCACCAGTCGGGATTGCCGAGGTATCCAGAAAGTGATTGTCAAACTTACAAATTGTGACATTTCGACTCATAACGATGAGAATCCATCACACCAAAACAGATATCCATGTGTTTGGGTACTTCCTTATAACAGAAGTTGACGACTTCCTAATCATAAAAGCAACACCCATTCCTCTAAAGATCACACCAAAGGCATACTGGATTTTGGATGTACCTAACAACAAACATGCTGTAAACTACAACAACAACTATTTTGAAATCAGCGAACAAGATTTCCTTGACTGCATCACGATAGACCACGATGTCTATGTTTGTGCTCCAGTAACAACACGAAGCATCGAGTATAGTCCGCGTTGTGTGATTGATGAAATATATCAACGAACAGAAAACACAACATGCGACACTCAAGAAAACTATCAGCAAACCCTGATTTGGAAGCAACTTAAAGTACGCAATGCTTGGTTATTTATCTCACCATCAAATGCAAGGGTTGCAGTTATCTGCGATGGAATAAGTGATGAAATCACATTTAACTATACAGGAATTATTGAGATTTCCCAAAACTGTTTTGTAAAAACGGGCAAAAACATACTAATTCCATGAAGAAGCGAGACTATATCAGTACGTAAAACTATATTTAAACCTGCCAGGATCAACCTAACTATATTACCCCGCTCTGGTAAAATCCATTTACGCTCAGATAAGGAACCAGTAATCACTGCTTCTGGAAGCCTGGACCCCCTCATGGAGGAAGAAGTAGAAATCGACAGACCTGACAGAGACCAGATGAAGTTCACTCAATAATACAGTAATCAGCAGGACCACGATTTCTGCAGAAGCAGTATTAGCTCTAATTATCAGTATTACAAAAAACAAAAATATCACCACAAGCCACTTACTCGAAATAGAGAAGAGGTTGATTGGGGTATAGAATTAGACACCTTCCACATCTACAACGATCCAGCCAACCGCAACCAAGATCAATAACAACCCCTATTTTACACATCAGCAGCACCCTTGAATCTACACGCGCTTGCTGGGTCAAGCTACATCATCAAATTAAAAATCTGCTGATCAAACTAATTAGCGCTATAAAACAGAAAGTTGCGCCGCAATTATGGTACTCGTCTCCTACATGGCGAGGAAGAAGTGAAACAAGCGTCAACGCCACCAGCGGCGAATCCTAAATAGCAAATTCAAGAACTGTTTTGCCGTTCCATCGGGATCACAGTCCGAACACACCCATCAGGGGTACCAATCACACCAACCATACCCGAGAACGAATTTACGTTCGAGCAAAAGCCGTCCAGCAGTCAAAATGTAGAGGAAAAACCACAACGTCTGTTACGGGACAAGGTGACGGTTTCCTGACACGATTAGAGCAGAAGTATATGGAACTGTTTGGGGAAGACTAGCTACTGGGAACCATCACAGTCCCGGCCGCTAGAATGTCTAATCTCCATTAGCCATTTCTTGCCGCCCTGTATAATTATTCTCCAACGAAAATAAACTTAATAATTTTCAATTTTCAATTTCAAACAAGCATGACGTATTAAGTCTACTGAGACCGCATCCTCGTCGACCCAGAAAAATGCATCGCAGCAAACTACACAACGAAGCAGGTCACCGGGCTAACAATTAAATAATAACATAATATCATCATTTTTGTATACATGTACATACGTTTTATAGTATTTAGATTAGGAACTTTTTTGTATAAATACGAGTCAAATTGTTAATAAAATCAGTACAAACCCAGAGCTGTTTGACTCAACTACTCCCTTTGAAACTCTTCAAAGGCTTTTTATTCTACATGTCTGTAAAATGCCCTACTACAGTCTACATTCTACATAAAATTAATCTATCAAGGGCTGCCTAGACAATATTCTTTATTAATATCTAGAAATTAGCGTGTTTACCATATTACGTATGTTATCTTAGAAAAACAAGAAAATGGGTCCGCAAAATTAATCAAGAAAGACGAGAATATGGTGAATTACACACAATAATGCCACAATTACGAAAACACGAGAAACGATTCTATATTTATTTTAAAATGGCAATTGCTTGTTTTGATGAACTCTTATACCTTATAGAAAATGATATTCGAAATTTAGACACAAATTATCGAGAAGCTATTTCACCTGAAGAGCGACTAGCCATTACATTAAGGTAAGAACAACAAATTTGCTATATTTAAAACAAAATATATTATTTTGAAAAAATACAGTAATGTTTGAGGTAGTTAAAGACTGATGATTCTTTTGAAGCGGGTTGACATCTAATATCATGCGCTTGGTCAGTCAGTGTAGTATATATGGGTCCAGAATTTATTTGGTAGGCCTGGGAGCTCTCCAATTGTCTGTGGAATGCAGCATCGTTAGGAGAGAATAGAGATGCAACTGGAGTACTTGCGACGATAGAGATAGTTCTATAGGTATCTGTACTTGCAGGTTAAGTTTGATAGTTGTTTGAAGTCCCTTCTTCCAATTGGAGAAGTTCGTACTCCATGTGTTACGAAATATGGCAATTTGTTACAATAAAATGCAATTAGTTAATTTAAACTTTGATTTGTTAAGATATAATTTCAATTGCCTTATTATAATTACTATATTAATTCAAATAAAAACCCAATTTGTTACTATAAACTATAAATGCACTTTTCTTTAAATCATTACTTTAATTTACTAAAAAGATAAACTGAAAGATAGCTCAGGGAGTATGCGTAAGAAGCATGTTTATTAAAAAAAATTTTTTTAGAGTGCAGTAGTGGTTAAAAAGTGCAAAATAAAAGATTCGAAATTTCAAATAAACAATTTTTATTCTATTTCCTTCTAACAAAAATAAATGTTAATTCTGTGGAATTATCTTGGTGACATCTACACTTTAATCACCCAGTGGTTCCTCCGAGCTTGCGGGATAGGGTTACTGGAAATTGCTGTAGTGCCTAGGATCTGTCCTGTGACGTCACTGGAAGCTGTCCTGGTAAGGCCGAGTGCGTGTGGACTCAGTAGCATGAAAAAAAAACCAGTACAAGGCAGTTAAAGAGTTCACCAAGAATATTGTTATCAACTCTGTTTCAATTTGGCAGAGAGCGTTGTTTGTCTCAGCTTAGGCTTTTAATACAGAACTTGGCAAGAGATAACTACAAATAACTCTTCTCAATTAACAATGCTGAAAGATGCCAGAACACGTTGAAGAGAAATTGAGTTTAATTTAATTAAATATGTCTCCACCAATTTGTACAGAATTGTTTAGACCATAGACAATAATTATGGTTTTAAATTAAACAGTGAACTGATTGAAAATAATAAATAGCTGTTTAATCTGATAAAGATTGTGATGAACAATATTTCAATAAAAAAACAATTACAGTAATCAGGTAAGAACAAAAGTGAAATCGATAAATTCAAACAGTTAATCAGAATGCAATTATTTTCTGAAAGCTACTTTTCAGCTCAAAAATCAATTAAATTCCAATTATTGCCTGAAAGCTATTTTCTAACTCAAAAATCAGTTTAATTCAAAAACAAAGGTAACAACAAATTTAGATAGAAATAGAAAAATAAAACAAACAAACAATTATGATCTTGTACCGACCACGGTCGAGAAGGGCTTGAGGAGGCCCGAACAACAACTAACTAAGCTTAACTCTGATTCCCTACATAACTCCTAACATCGGATAACGATACCAGAGAAAATTAGACTCAATCTTCCACACTATAGCCAGTTTTGGTTATTAATTTCTAAAAATGCTTCCTCTAACTAGAACCTAAATAATGTGAACCCTACAGGCTACTTTGATCGATTCTATAGTTGGGTTGCTACACTAAATCTGAAATGCAATAACCCTGCTCTTGCAGGATCAAGTCCCTTTTTTTCCTCTAAGACAAGAGCCTTAAGCTCCAAAAAACACTATTTCACATATGCCCTACAAACGAAAACATACCCACGGCAAGAGACAACGTGGTATGTGAAACGATAATAGGCAGATATCAGAGATTCGCACGCTTCGCTTAGCAGCTTTATTCTGCCTACATACTTTACGATATAGCAACCTAGAAATAAGATCAGATAACGTAAAAGAAAGAAAAAGTCAAGCCTACCTTCTCTCAAACCTCTCACACTGGTCGTCGGTACAAGACAGATTTTAAAATCCAGATCTACCTTCCACCAGAATCACATCTCAAATAAAATTGCAGCGCGCAGTCGTCACAAATATTTCAACTTTTTCCACCGTACGAAGCGACCGATCTTTAATCATAAAATTTGAACTGCATATTTGAAATTATTTATCAATTTTAAATAATATATTCTACTGCTGTATTTACGTAGATTCAACCCATAATATTAATTTTCATTTTATATTAACGAGATAATTATCGACTGGTATATTTAAAAGACAAAAATTAGTTTTAAATAAACTTGATGCATGGGCAACATAAGAATTCAGTATGTATTAATATGTTCGTACTATTTAATGCGGAATTTTCCACACTGTTGCTACCAGGTCGGTTCAGACAGTAATTCAAAATAGGTTGAATATGAAAAGTTATTATTTCAAACACATGATGCCTTCTGCAATTTTCATTTTGACATCAATTTGTCTCCTAGCAGAGAAAGTTTTAATTGTACTTGCGTGGGCGAGAAAACGCTTGTGAGTTGCATCAAGCTAAATTTTTTTTTGCTGTTAAAATATGTCACAGAACTCGATGGCTCAGCTTTACGTTTTCTATTTTCGATGAGCTATATTGGAGTTCTAAGCGCCTCTGAAGTAGCTTTTGATGTAGGTGTGATTGAAGGTCTGACTGATTTTGAAGTTGAGGCTTGTAATTGAATAATGTCTGTACTCAAGTGTTCAGAAAAATTATTTTCTTTTGTTTCTGGAATTGCAGACATTTCCTCGTTTTCAGCGACCTCTGTATTTATCTCTACTGTATGTTCTTCTGAACGGATATCTTGAACATTGGATGTGGTTTTGGCAAAATTTAAAAATGGTCTAAATACTTCCATTTGATTTGCCCACATCCAATTTTTGGTATTAGTTGCCGCTTGTCCCGTTTCAGTTTTATTGCTTTTAATATACTTGGCATAAGTATCACGCAGATCCCTCCATTTTTTTAATCCCTTCCCCTAAAAAGAAAAATATTTGTTTTAGGTATCTGGCTACAGGAGATACATTTTATACGATTGGCCAAATTTTTAGAGTTGGCTTTTCAACTGTAAGCGTCATAGTTAATTGCTTTTATTTGTTCTATATATCTATAAACTCACCAAAAATTGATATACAATATATCGTATTAATTTATGTAAATTTCATAAAAATCATTTAGCATCTAGAAATAATAGAAAAAATTGCCAGTGTAGCAAACCACGGAAGGATGCCATTAAACTTTCGAAAAACTTCTCCACGTAGAGCGAGACGTCAAGTTTCTATACCTAATTACTTTATTAAATAGACCTATACCCAAGAATACCAAAAGCCAAAACATTATGGCGACCGATTTTGTTTACAAAGTCACTAACATACTAAAGTTAATGCACAATTACGGGCTACTTATAAATCGAGTTCAAACTAAACTATTCACCAATCGTAGCCATTTCGAATATTGAGCGTACTTTTATTCACCTTTTTACTTTTGACACCTTTTTTGGTTTAACTACTCTTCAACCCTCAACCCTTTATTATTACAGACTTGTATAACATCAATGACTGGACTAATATAAGAGTAACGAATGTAGCTCTTTTGCATTACGTAATTATAATGGCTTTCGGAACAGTTATTCACTGATTTACTTTAAACTCGATAATGATAGATTTTAAACTGAGTTGCTGTTTAAGTGTGAATAATGAGTAATGGATCTTTAAACTTAAATTAGCTCATTATGATTTTTAACTTTTATTTCACTGTATTATTTTAACCGGCCAAACTGCTATATTTTGGCTAAGTATTAAGAAAGCCTTTTCACTTAAAACTAAACTGAAGGTCAATTCAAAATTTAATCCGAAGTCCCATTGATCAGCAAGTAAACATTATCAAGGCAGCTATTTTATACGGAATTGTTTCTCATTAAATTGGATGGGTTTCTTGCAATGCAATAATCACACCATAGATCGTATTGTCTATAGAAATAATGCAAAACGTAAACCTGTCATATACAGAGAAAAAAGCATAAGTATGTTTTGATTTTCAAATACGTAACGGTTTCTTTAAATCTGGATTCAGGTTTTACACTAGTGTATATAATACCCAGACCTGAACCGCAGTGAAAACTCCCAGTAAGAAGTTTTAACGTCGTATTTGTACACAATTTTTTCGGGAAAAAATTAAAATGGCTTGTACCAATCTTCTGGATAATATTCACATAACATTTTCAGCTTACTGTGTTTCATGCCTTTTTATGCATTATATAGAAATAAATAATATTTTTTACAACTCACTTTTTTTTCAGGACTATTTCCGCCTTTGTCTCATATGTAAATTTTTGTTGAACTAAATTATGTTTTATCTTTTTCTTGCTGTACTTCTATCTCAAAAATAAGTTTTCATGCATTTGGATCTATGTCTAAGACAAACATATTAGTTGATTTATTTAACATGGTTCACATGCATGCCGCTATAAAATAATATACTGTGGTAGCTCTGGATATTTTAATAATAATTGATATTACCAAAGTATATGTAAACTAGTAGCTCCACTCCCCCAAATATTTTGTGCCAGCCGCCGAAAATCCGCAGATTGTTGGCAGCATGTAGAGCGTTTTAGTTTAATCAGTCGTTCGTGTGTAGGCAGAGTGTTCAGAACAGAGTCGGATTTGTGGAAATCCTTAATTTTATTTCTATTTTAATATTTTATTCGGACTTCGGTGGAAATATATACGAAGCAATGAAAAATACAAAGGCAAATAGGAGAAATCTATAGTCGGATTAGTGAATAGATATGTTAATAAAATTAGGTGAAGGTCGAGACCGGAAAAATCGTCTAGGTGTCAGATTTTTTTTATAAGTACATATTATATAACGATAACGGAATGCTTTGTAAATATTAAATATCTTTTGGCACTGTGAAACTAACCCAAAGTTGATACGACGACAAACTCAATAGCTAAAATAAGTTGAGAATAAGTGAAACTAACCGAAAGTTAATTGAA
>MU184929.1:22027-59787 GCA_016904865.1 Pissodes strobi
CCCAAACTAACCAAATGTAATAAAATCATTATAACGTATCGGAACCGGTTCAAATATCTAAAATAAGTTAAGGCTAAGAGAAACTAACCCAAAGTTGATTTGGTGACTAACCCAACTAATAGCATCTATTAAAATTGATTATAACGTCCTAGAACCGGTTCAAATATTTGAAATATGTTGAGACTAAGTGAAACTAACCGAAAGTTGAATCGACGATTAACCCGAACTAATCCGGTTAGTCGTTCAATCAACTTTTGGTTAGTTTCACTTAGTTTCAACTTATTTTAGTCATTAGAACCGGTTCAGATACTTTATAATCAATTTTAGTAGATTTGGTTACTTTGGTCTAGTCGTCGATTCAACTTTCAGATAGTTTCACTTTTTCTCAACTTATTTCAATCATTTAAAGCGGTTCTAATATGTTATAATCAATATTAATAGATTTGGTTAGTTTGGGTTAGTCGTCGATCCAACTTTCGGTTAGTTTCACTTATTCTCAAATTATTTGAATCATTTAACGCGTTTCCGATACATTATAATCAATTTTAATAGATTTGGTTAGTTTAGGTTAGTCCTCGATTTAACTTTTGGTTTGTTTCACTTAGTCTTAACTATTTCAATCAGTTGAACCGATTCCGATGCGTTATAATCAACTTTAATAGAGTTGGTTAGTTTGGGTTAGTTGTCGATTCAACTTTCGTTTAGTTTCACTTATTCCCAACTTATTTTAGATATTTAATGCGGTTCCGATACGTTATAAATAATTTTAATAGATTTGGTTAGCTTGGATTAGTCCTCCAATCTATTTTGGGTTAGTTTCAATTAGTATCAACTTATTTTAGTCATTTGAACCCGTTACGATACGTTATAATCAATTTTATTGGATTTTGTTAGTTTTGGTTAATTGTCGAATCAAGTTTCCGTTAGTTTCACTTAGTTTTAACTTATACCTTAGTCATCTGAACCGGTTCCAACACGTTATAATCAGTTTTAGTAGATTTGGTTAGTTTGGGCTAGTGGTCGAACCAACTTTCCGTTAGTTCACTTATTCTTAACTTATTTTAGTCATTTAAAGCGGTTCCGATACATTATAATCAATTTTAATAGATTTGGTTAGTTTAAGTTAGTTTTCCAATAAACTTTCGGTTAGTTTCACTTAGTCTTAAATTCTTTTAGTCATCCGATACGTTATAATCAATTTTAGTAGATTTGGTTAGTTTGGGTTATTCGTCAACAACTTTGGGTTAGTTTCATTTAGTCTCATTTTATTTTAATTATTTGAATCTGTTCCGATACGTTATAATCAATTTGAATAGGTTTGGTTAGTTTGGGTTAGTCTTCCAATCAACTTTCGGTTAGTTTCAGTTAGTATCAACTTATTTTAGTAATTTGAACCCGTTACGATACGTTAGTTTAAGTTAGTTTTCCAATAAATTTTGGGTTAGTTTCACTTAGTCTTAAATTCTTTTAGTCATCCGATACCTTATAATCAATTTTGATAGATTTGGTTAGTTTGGGTTAGTAGTTCAATCAACTCTCGGTTAGCTACACTTATTCTCAACTTATTTTAGTCATTTCAAGCTTTTCAGAATACATTCAAATCAATTTTAATGGATTTTGTTAGTTTGGGTTAGTCGTCAACAACTTTGGGTTAGTTTCATTTAGTCTCAACTTATTTTAATTATTTGAATCTGTTCCGATACGTTATAATTAATTTGAATAGGTTTGGGTTAGTCCTCCAATCAACTTTCGGTTAGTTTCAGTTAGTATCAACTTATTTTAGTAATTTGAACCCGTTACGATACGTTATAATCAATTTTAATAGATTTTGTTAGCTTTGGTTAATCGTCGAATCAAGTTTTGGTTAGTTTCACTTAGTCTCAGCTTATTGTAGTCATTTGAACCGGTGCCGGTGCCGATACGGTACAACCAATTTTGATAGATTTGGTTAGTTTTGGTTAGTCGTCCAATCAACGATACAAAAAAGCCGTAACGCGAGACGAAAACATAAACCATGTCACAACGATCACTTTCATGAAACCAAAGAAGTGTAGTAAAAATGAGATTCCGAACTATTATATTATTATATATATTTTTAAATATATTTTAGGTAATCCACTATTATTGCTATCTTTGAAACGGTCAAAGCTACAAAGTTGATTAAATTAGAAAGTTGCCATTATTGATGCCTTTTCAAGATCGATTTGCAGTGTTGTTAAATTCTTGTTAGATTCTGAGATAGCAACAGTGGTATCACCTAAAAATGACACCTCGTATAGCAAATTTTTTTTTCAATTTCCTTCTATGAAAATATTTTTACAACTTTGCTCAGTTTCACTTGATTTTTCACCGGCCGGCATTCAGTAGGTCTTTCGGTACGAGTCCATACAATCTCCTGAATACATCTCTGACTAGAGAAAGCCACGCGAATCAATCGGACACTTACGCAGCGCATCGGTCATCTCCAGTTGTCACTTGATATAAAAGAATGTGGCACAATTACATCAAAGGATTTACCGCTGAGTGAACTTACTAGTTTACATATACTTTGATATTACCTTTCATAATCTATTTCTGATTTAAATAATATCATAAAATTACCTAATTACGTCACTACCCGCATGAGAAATACGTTTACAATGCAAATAGCTTTATCAAACAATAACACGTTTAATTCTGGAAATACATACAAATATAATTTACCGAGCAAATGAACTGTGATTTTCATTAGCAATGAAAATGTAATTTTTATTCTCGGTTGAAGTTAATATTCGAATTTAATTAGAGAATAATATAGGGCTATTTATTCTTCACAATGCAATGCAGTCAATGCTGAATATTGTTTTGCTGTAAAACGTGTTCGATGATGAACACTTTGTTATGCATATATTAAATTTTTCTACAGCCTTGTTTCAATCGATAATTTCCCTTAAACGTACCTACATTCAATGGCATTTTTTCCAATTTTGATAAAATATAAACAATTAGCATTGAGTTTTATCGTTGCCCCGGGAAATATTGTAAACTAGAAATCGTATTCATTAAAGAAGGGTGAAGGAAGTGAAAACAAGGAATGTCACATTGTCTTTGTTTTGAGAAAATTGGAAATTGAACATTTGCGACTAGATAGCTTCAAACCAAGGCATCAAAGAAACATAATATATTTTTATTTGCTAAAATAAAAGTACATTCTATCAAGTACGTGGACACATTTTAGCCAATTCTTTAAGGAACAGATAAAAAACTAGAAAAAATTATCCTAACTACAAAAAAAAAAACTGAAAACAGGGAATGTCCCAACGTCACATTGTGGGGCATGTAATGAGATAATTTAGTTTTAAATGAATTTATGTATGTGAATATATACTTCAGAAGGTTCTGGATACAATTTCCTATGCTTACCACGCTTGTCTTTCCCAGAAATCCCTGTAGCTTTTATTTTTTTTTGTAGGTATTCGATTTTTACTTACACCATGAATTGACTAGAATGCTTTAAAACACACGCTAATTTCCTCTGCAACTCCGTCGCGTTTAACTCTAATATTTTATAGGTAAAATAAGCATCGTGAAATTTGGCGCCTTCTTCGGCTTGACGTGGTCGGCTTCTTTGAACTGGTTCAAGACTCATCAGTCCAACCAAATATGCGTTTTGCTCATCGTTTGAACCTAAACTGTTAAAATATTTTAACACTTCTTTTCTCTCTATACTGATTAAAGTGTCAAAACACTTTAGTCTTTTCCAATTGCACGGCGGCCCTTCTTCGTGAGACTGTAGTCGTATTTTTTTTCATAACATCAACAATTCTTCCGGTTTTGTTCCTCTTTTTCGTATTATCAGTGTCATTTTTACGCTCATCACTATCAGAAGACATTTTTCGCCTTTGCTAGGACCAATAAATATTCAAAAATACAGAAAACAAAGCGCTCCCTCCAACCTCTAACACATGAGCAAACAATGTAAACGATTAAAATCGAAATGCAAGTTTATAAGCTTGTTGTGCCAGTGGACCCTCCTTGCTCTTCTTTTAGTGGACATTCCCTGCTTTTAACATTCGCACTGTTATTTTAAATACGCATATTTATCGGACGGTCCTAGTTATTATCTACTACAAATAGTAGATACGTATTATACCATTATCTTCATTTCTTAAAAAGTGTGACTTTCCTTGTTTTTTCCCTTCACCCTTCAAATATATAATATTATAATTATTATCTAAACATGTTTTAAAAACAATCAGTAAACTTTCAACAAATTTTAGTATAAAAGAACGTGCAAATCGAGTAAACGACAACTTGATTATCCGGTTAAGTAGTACCTTTTAATTAAGGCAAACGCTTTCTGGTAACAAGTTCAAACCCTCCACACCTGGTCATCTGGTTGGTCGTATCTTTAGGACAAACGCTTCCTGGTAACAGCCTACTAGTTCAAGCGCCCCTAAAGTTACGTCAGTGAAAACTTACGTCAGTGAAAAGTAAAGTGAACCATAAATCAAAATGAAATTAAATTAAAGCCTACCAGTATAAATTAAACGAATTAACCCTTAAAATCTAACGTAAACTAAAAGTACTGTCAAGGGAACCTCAAATTGTTTCAAGGGAACCAAATAGGTCGAATCCGGTCAGTCCTCATCAAATGGTCATGCGTTTTACGCTATTCTGGTATATTGTATTCAAAAATAGTTATCATTCTAAGTGCATACCTTCCTGTATATCAAACCTGGAGATACGTATATCTATACGTACAGTTTGTTTCGAAGTAAGCGAGTCATTATTCGGTCCGAGTTGCGCCGCCTGAAAGAGCAAAGAGTAACGTCGCCAATAATTATACTCAGCAACACGTAAATTGGGAAGCGCACAAATTCCTCTTTAACACGTGGTGGAGGCTGCCGTTCTGATCTCCGTACGTAGGACCGAGGACCATGGACTCAGCAGAATTTATCCAGCCAGGACCCTGTTCCACCTGAAAAATAACGATTGTCAGTCCCTAGTAAATCCTTGTCCGCCAAGCCGTCGAAGGGGCCCATGGGATAATTTTTTTTTGTCTTTTTAATAGCCATCATAATACCGTCGTCATAAAACCACGGGAACTCTTTAAATCTTGTCTCATCTGTTTGAGATTCATCTGAAATCAAAGTTGTTTGTGTGATTCATTGGGAAGCAGTGCCGACCCCTCTTCTGGACATTTTGGCGAAAGCAGTAGCAATTACCTTCTTGCAAGCAGCACAGCCAAAACAAACGCAATTTTCGCAGCGTCAAAAAAGCTGAACCGATCTCCACCACCATCTCCAATAGCAAATTTGGAAAAAATAAAACATCTCACTCGCAAAGCCAGCAAAGGAAATTCCACACAGCGGCCAAAAGTACGAAAAAACTACAAAGACAGACACCATAGAAAATAACGGGTCAGTGACGACAGGAATATTAAGCAGTAGCCCAGATCCCCAGGACAACACCAAACTCCAAACAAAAATCAATACGAAAATGGCAACTGTAACAATCAATGACGCACTGGCAACTGCAAAGAAAGCAGCAATACCGCAATTTATAAGTCCACCGACATTCCATCCTTGCAGATGCAAAGCCAACGATTTCATCAAATCATATGAGAGAACGGAAAGATTGCCAATTTCGGAACGTTTTTGGATGGAGCGGCACACCTTTGATTCGAGAAATATACGACGGCAAACCAAAACAATGGATGGGACGACCTGCATGCCGATTTCATACGGGAATTCGAGGATACCAATTTTCATGCATCCTTAAAAAGAAAGTAGAGAGCAGAAAACAACATCACAACGAGCTAGTAGTAAATTCTCTTTATGAACTTAGGGCACTCTATCACGAGTACAATACCAATATGGACTTAGAGGAGTTTATAAAAATTTTCGGCGAAGGTCTAACGGAAGGAAACCACTATCACTTCTATTGGTTAACAAATCCACCAAACTTCCAACCACGGAACTTAGACGCGCTAAAGGCCCTGGCAGCAACAATAGACAAGGTCCCAAGGCAGTGAGTCAGCCGAAGTCCTGCCAGATTCAACAATGGCTATCAGCAGCGAAACAGCTACAGGCCCCAGAACAATTATTACGATCGCCCCCAGAATTATTTTAGAAACTAAAACAGCTTCCACGTAAACAGGCAGCCCAATAATCAACGCGACAGCTACAGACAGACCCAGCAACAAGCGAGATTTCAGCATGAAAGAACACACAACCAGCCTAATGGTCCAAGAGGCCCCCAGGGATACAAACCTAATGACTTAAACCACTACAGTGGAAAAAATAATAATCAGCCACAATACAGAAATAGGCCCAACCCTCAAACATGCTACGTTTGCGTCAAATTGGGACACTTTGCAGCGTCCTGTCAAAGGAGATAACCAAATGGCGTCGGATGGCCGAACTAGGCACCCCAGCCATCCTAGCGGAGGGGCACAAAGATAAAAAGGGCATTCTATGCATCACAAGTTGTACACTAAATAATAAGCAAATATCAGCGGTGATAGACACGGGATCACAAAACAACGTCATCCAAAAAGATTGGACTACAGGCCTCACTCATAAACATAGCAATAGCAATTGGAGCAGGGGGACACCGCATACCAGTACATAGCGAAGTAAAAGCCTCATTACACATAAAAACCAAATTAAATCTACAGATAGAAGCAAAAGTCATTAAAAATGCCCCCTTTCCTATAATTCTGGGCATGGATTTCTTAGAGCAAAATAGAGCCATCATAGACATCCAAAATAAGGAATTAGTATTACAAAACACATACAAAATTCCGTTAAAATACGAGTCAATGAATAAGGCAGCAGCAGGGCTAACAACAATGCAAGAAGTAAAAACTAAGAAGCAAGAACACGACTGGTTTAAAAATTTTGAAATCACCATAATATACAACTTGAAAGGCTAAAGGAACACATAATAGAAAAATGACAAGATATACGAGGCCTTGCTAATGACACTCCAACAGCTTGGGGAGTAACAGAAAAATATAAAACAAAATACAATCATAGGACATTTCTAAAGCAAGAATTCCCAAACACAAGGTGGAACACAAAGAAAACAAAAGGGACTGTATCATACGTAAAAAACAAACATAAAATCGCCTATTATTTACATATCAGAAAAAAATAGGAAAGATAAGCCAAAGTTCCAGACAATATTCGAATGCCTAACAAAACTTAAAAATATTGCAAAACAAAAGGCATACAAAACTATAGCTATACCAAGAAAGGGAAGCAAATTTAAGAAAATGTTACACTACATATTTCCCAAAGCCAAAATAGATATAATAATATGTAGATCAGAAAAACCAAGAAGTTCAGGGTCATTTACAACTATAATGATTGAGAAAACTCCTAGCACTTACATAATTAGGGCTAGCAATAACTACACTTTTAAGAACGGGGAAACAAAAACACTGGAGTTAGTGATCACAGATTACGCAGAGAGAGACGGTCATTCCAATATTTCTGACTGCAAATATAACGTAGATTGGCTGGCTACAAAACAACTATCAATAGAATCAAACATTTACACGAATAGAGACAAATTATTTATACCCATACACGCGAAAGTTAATTTTCCAGCAAAAAATTACAGGGGAACAACTATAGCAATATTAGAGGAAAAACAGAAAGAAGAAATATCATGGAGTATGGCGCTCGACGAGGACACACAAGAAATTGTGACATTAGAAGACCACCATCTCGAAAAAATAACAGACTACGAAGTCAAAAAACAATAAGAAAGCCCGCTACTACAATGACGTGTTTGCTAAATCCCCAAAACACATTGGAAGAACTAATCTAACGGAACATATCATAGAAGTAGAAAATGAGAAACCATATAAAAGTCGTCCCTATCGAGTGTCACAAAAAGAACGAGATATAAGAGACAAACAAATTCAGGAAAGGCTAGAAAGTGAAGTGATACGACCATGTCACTCACCATGGGCAAGTCCAGTAGTACTAGTGAAAAAGAAAGATGGCTGCACCAGATTCTGCGTCGACTACAGGAAGCTTAATTCAGTAACAAAAAAGTCTACTTGGCCTCTACCACAAATAGACGACATACTAAGCTATCTAGGCGGATCTACGTGGTTTAGCACACTGGATATGTTTTCTGGTTATTGGCAGGTACCCATAAAGGAAGATTCAAAACAATACACTGCATTCGTAGCACAAGGACACGATCATACGAATTCAACGTACTAAGCTCTGGATTATGCAATGCTCCAGCGACGTTCCAGGAATTAGCATATCGTGTATTTAGCGACATGAAATGGAAAGAAATACCTGGACGACATAATAATCTTTTCAAAAACATTCGAAAAACATTTAATAAAACTAAGAAAAGTCTTCGACAGATTACGCCAAGCAAATTTAACTCTTAAACCAAGCAAATGCGAGTATCTCAAAAAAGAGATAAAAATATTGGTTGGTTTAAAGTCAGTGAAAAAGGGATACTGTCAGATGAGGCTAAATTGATATGCATAGATAATTTCCCAGCCTAAAAAAGTAAAAGACGTCCAAAGTTTTTTGGGACACTGCAACTTCTGTATTGATAATATGTTATGATTAAATGTGCAGATTCCGTACTATGCTTGACCTTAGTTGTAAGATTTTTTTTTAAATAAGATGGCTATATAATACTGGTGCTTACACCAACTGGTCAACAAGGCGAATTGTTATGATTTCCAAAAAGTCTCAAAGAAAATTGGTACAGAAAACAATCTCGTGGGTCACCACGGCTATAAAAAATATAGACGGCTTGGATTGATGCAAAATGTCATTTTTAGCTGGATCAGAAGTCTATCTGTAAAAAGTGTATCTCCTCGACGAGTCCTTTGTCGTATGTACGGGGATCAAAACGGCTGCCTCCACCACGTGTCACATTTATATTGACGGGCGAATAGCAAAAACAAAGCTCGCCAGAAGGGCTATATGAACCAATCAATCTGAATAATTGTTTATCAAGGTAGTTTACTTTTAATTATGTTAATTTACATTAATCAGCAGTTTGCCTACGGCGCCAAGAGATTCACTTTTCAAGAGTAGCTGCCTGTCAGAGGGGCTTTTCCCTTTCGGTAATTCGCACTGACAGGTCTTCGCTAGAGAGATGGTAGTTGCCTGTCAGAGAGGCTTATCCCTTTCGGTAATTCGCACTGACAGGTCTTTTTTAAAGAAAGAGCTTCCGGGCCGAAGAGGCTCTATACCAATTCAGGATAAGCGTAATCATTTGTGGAGCCAAATGCAATCAATTTCAAGGTAAAAATGAATCCTCCACAACAATATAGAACATATTTACAAGGTTAATCATAACAGTTTATACTTTAATTAATAACAATTTATAATTATTGCGATTCAAGGTTAAGTTCAATCTTTCCACTGTGTGATTTTATCTTAATGGACTTGCTAGTTGACAATAGTACTAAAAGGAAAAAGCCAGATTGGTACACTGACGTCTGCAGCGATGTCCATATCGATAGCTCTAATGGAAATGGATATCCATTATTTTAAATATACTTCATTCGGAACAATATTTCGGGTTTCGTTCTTTGGATTGAATACAGCTGGACATACTTGTAGCTTCGCACAATTATTTTATCGAGAAATTTCGACTACCTGAAAATAAATTATTCCTCCTAATATATAGGCTAAGCACGCATCTTCGATCTTATTATCGTGGTAAAGGCTAAAGCAAATCTCGTTACAATCCTATGCCTCCCCGTAGGATGATGGAACGCTGAATATTTGTTTACAATGAAGAATTTTGTGTTTTCCTACGAAACAATCAACGAGCAATTCCTCATTTTCATCTCGGTAGCAAAATGAAGCAGAATACGGTGAGGCCAATTGTCCCAAACGACATATCATGGCGTTGAATTGATTCGCACGCGCTCCATGTTGGAGAGGGAGTGTAGGAGCTGGCTGATTGAACTTCCAAATCACAAAAATGTTACGCTCCTCTGGGCACCGGGACACTCGGATGTACCGGGAAACGAGGCTTGACGCCTTAGCCAGAGAAGGCTCCGCACGTAAGGGCCTTATCTGGCCTGAGCTGAAGAGGTATAGCGGATGGTTCCGGGGTTGAGACAGATGAGGCTCATGATACATGGGCCCGCGAGGAGTCTCGTCAGGGAGCTGATGGGCCTACCAAAGAAAGACTGCATGACACTGTTACTATCTACACAGGGCACTGTAGGTTTAGACGGCACCTAATTCTGATGAGAATTGCAGAGGAGAGGGAGTGTAGATAGTGCAGGGTGAACGACGAGACTCCATACTATCTACTTACGTCGAGGTGAGAGTTACAAACAGCAATACAGAAAGCTTCCTTATTGAATGCGGGATACGGCAAGGCTGCGTGCTTTCTCCACTTCTCTTTAATTTATACTCGAACGTGCACTGCAGGACGCAAGCGATGGTATGAAGATTAATGGCCATCTTGCCAATAATTTACGATATGCAGATGATACCGCCATAATTGCCGACAGCCCTGAAGCTCTACACCGCTTAATGAAAAAAACACAACTGAAGGACATCAACTAGGGCTAAAAATTAACATAACTAAAACCAAGGTGGTGGTCATAAGCAGAACACCAGTGCAGTCAAATATAACGATATATGGTAAAAAATACAGCAGGTCGATAAATTTAAATATCTTGGGAGCTAGATAACGCCAGACCTGGAACCAGACGTGGAGGTCCGTAGCCGAATAGAGCAGGCCAGAACAACATTTCTTAATATGAAGAACCTATTAAGCAATCAAAGCCTTAATCTGGAACTGCGCTTTCATTTTGTTAAATGTTATGTCCACTCGGTGTTGCTATATGGCGTGGAGACATGGGCACTGAAGGCCGCCACGCTTAACATATTAGAAACATTTGAGATATGGGTCTTCAGAAGAATGCTACGAATTACATGGACAGAGCACGCAACCAATGCGGAAGTTTTGAGGCGCATGAGCAGGGAAAGAGAAATGCTGCAAATCGTCAAACGCCTGAAGACAGCCTATCTCGTACACAACTTTTCGTAACACCAAGTATCAGTTCTTGCAATTGATTACGCACGGAAAGATCGAGAAAAAACGTGGTATAGGTCGCAAGAAACACTCATGGCTCAAGAATACTAGAGATTGAACTGGTTTGGACGCTCAAGCATTATTAAGCGTAACCCAAGATCGAACTCAGTTTGCCCAGATTATCGCTAACCTTTAATGATGGAGACGGCACTGTAAGAAGAAGACATTTTTTTTGTGCAGAACTTGTTTAAAGATTCTTACTGCTAAACGAGCTGTATAAAGTGTAAAAAGACCGAAGGGCGCGCCAGATTTAATAAAGAAAACATCCACAAGCGCCATAGAAGAGTAGAATTTTCTGTCAGTCAGATGACCATTGTCCAGTTGAAATGACAGATCATAGTACTAGGGGGAACCAGATTGGTACCCTGACCTGTGCAGAGAAGATGCTGATGAGAAGTTCAAATGGAAATGTGCATCGACGAAACCATGCTCCACCCACTATATTAAATAATTTGGAACAATCTTTTGGGTTTCATTTGTTAAATTGAATCCAACTGGACATGCTTACAGCTTCACATGACTAATTTGTTGAAAAATTTCTACTATCTGAACGTAGGTTATTTTTCCTAAGCTATATAGGCCTAATACGCATTTATGATATTGATGGTGGTAAAAGCTAAAGTAAAACTCGTTCAAATTCAATGCCTCTTCACCAGACGATGAAGACGCTAAAGATTTATTTACAATGAAGAAATTACGGTTTTCTTATGAAAATATCAACGCAAGCAATTATCCATTTTATTGTCGATCTTTATAAGAGTTTGCTGGCACGAGAATATGTTCAACAAAATGAAATATTCTTATGGAGGAAGGCTTCTTATAGGATAAACAACAAGGAATTCTAGAACCAGTTTCAGTAGAGAGGGGATTAAAATTGCCGCAACGGAAGCAAAAAAATCTTCGGTTAACCCATCGGTCCCTAAGTTAAAGAAGAAAAAAATAATCGGAGAAAGAAAATATGAAAAAGCTTAAATAATCAATTCTACTTCCGAAGTCAATCAGATCAACGAAAGAAAAAGCTGAATCAGAAATTTAAGCGAAGGTTAAAAGAAAAATATCTTTTGGACATTAGAAGATGATGCTATATTCATCAAATTCCGACTCAATATCACGCATTTCTCTACGGACTTTATCACACAATAGAACAATTTCTGCAAGTAGCAAATCCTGATGATAAAGAAGCTTCTAACATACTTTGCGATGGAAGATTCTCCGAAGAAAATCGGGGAAAGATTCTGGCATAGTTTTTAGTTTGTTGTTATAGACTTTTCATATAATTGCAAAATATTTAACCAATTTTCCTATTTGACATTTGGTTATTATTCCACAGGTTAACATGTTCATATTTCCTTTCAAAAGAATATTTCGGTATTTTATAATTTATTAACTATTGCTATATTTTTCCTATATTAATAAACCGATCCACTCCTAAAAGCTTGAAAATTAATATTCAAGAATTCTATATTTGTTCCTAGCTACTTTACTGTAATGTTTATAATACTTTGTCAGCTTCGTATTATTGGTATGAGTGAAATGATCTTAAAACCCATAAATTATACTCCTCATCAACCGTCTCTCGCAGACTGCTCTTCTGTATATTTTCCATTGTAGCATAATAAGTGTCAAGTGTCCTAGAGAAGTAATTTAGCACAGAATACGATGATTAACTATAGTTTGGCTTGTGATATGCTTTGTTTTACTGCAATTACGCTTCGGTTCTTGTAATGGGTAAGATAAACTGAAAACATCTGGAACAGCTAGGGCCGGGAAAATATGCAGTTATGTATGTAGTCGGATTGAATTATTCGGGGACGTTGTCCGATTTCCAGGTTTTAGCCTCTTTCTGGTAACCCTCGGTAAAGTTGATATATTTTCCATTGTTTTCGATGTTCTTCTTTTCCCTTCGTGTTAATGAACAGCAAATTAGATATTTCCCTTTTATGGCCATGATGAACATATGTTTCTAGTCTTTTCTGTCGATATTCGTCCTCGTTCCTTGTTTTCGGAATGGATTCTTGCTGATTCTTGTATAGCTTCGATCATCATTCCTTCTGCGATTCAACCCTCTTTAAATTTGTTTTAACCATAGCTTTTTCACAAATATGCCACTCACGTTCTGTTGTCCCTTTAGTGGTTTGTTTTGGCAGTCATATGTTGATAATCGGGTATTATAGTCTTAACTGTCAATGCACGTCCATGTTCCTTATCTTTTCGTCCATAAGAGCCCTATTGATTGTCACCACCGCCCCCCCCCCCCCCTTTATTCTTTTATTCTTGCTACTTTTTGCAAGCCATCATTTGTCATTTCCCTTAATTAAACTTGTTTTAACAATCGCGTTTCATAAATATACTATTTTCTACTACGTCTCTTTCCTAATAACTAATAACTATTATTTCGGCAATGTGATCAGAGTTTATCTCATAACTTTTTCCTCTAATATACTCAGCCCAGTTATTCAGAATTTTTAAGTGACATTCCGGCATTTTTCCTTGGCTTCTCTCTGATTGCTGCCAACTTCCCAAAATTTGCTTTCATTGTATTCCTTATTTGGACTCTCGCCCTGAGTTGGCGGGTCCTCCGAATATCTTCAATGTCTTTAACCACATTTCAACACTCACAATATATAGGCTATCTTCTTCTTACGTATATAAGCTGTGTATGGAAGCTCGTGTCCCGTTGCTAATTGCATTCCCTTGAATGATGTTTTAAGCCTGTCTTATCTTCTCTGCCACAATACTATCATTCGTTTATTTCTTTCTTTCTTTAGGTTCTTTGTATTTAAAAGATTATATCTGCTTCATCCTCTTACTCTAAATTGCTGTTTTCCACAATATGGCTTGTTCGTGGGCCTTCCTTATCCCCGGAGATGATCTTTCCACCCATGTGACTTTAGGATCGCTGTTTATGGTTCTCAACTGTGCCACTTTTTCATTGACCCTGTTTATAATTTTATGTTAAGTCCTTTTTTTCAGAGAGCTATCTTGGAGTTCGTAAAGAGAAGATACTGTCTAATTTCCTTCAGTTTCCTAATTTTCTCCAAACCAAAAACGATTGCACCCAATTCACTTTGCACCGTGCCTCGAATCCCATTATCTTATAGTTTCCCATTCTCCAATTATCGCCTCTCTCCATAACATTCCCTAGACCCATACTACTCTCAGTACCTTCGATGTCGACATATATTTTCAATGCTCTCCATCTATGTTCACAACCCTGTCCCAAATAAGCCTATGCTCCTTTCTTACCCCTTTTTCACGCTTTTTCTGTTTCATTCTACTTCTGAATTCGCATTTAATCTCAGTGACTATGCAAAGCGGTATGGCCCTCCTGCAATGCCCCCGTCGACACCGTCTTTTAGGTCCTCGCTGTCATCATCAAGAAAATTTTTTGCGCATCATTCAATTAACGCTTAACTCGGGTATCATTGACCCTTGCTCCACATATTTCACATCCATATATTATTAATGGCACCACCACCAGTTCGTACATTAGTTTGCATTTTTCTTATCTATTTTCCCTTTATTCCTGCAAAGGCGTTCCAGCTTCATTGCTATTTCTTCCGCTTTAGCTCTTGATTTCTTAGCATTGTGCTTATGCGTATCTTAAGATAGTCGACCCAGTGCCAGTGGTCACAAGTTCAGTAAGTATTTATACTACAGAAACGAGCCCTGATATATCTGTGCAAGTTAAAACGAAGGGGGTAAACCGCTTTTCATCGAAGAGGAGAGAGGTATTAACATTTAGTTGCATCGTTATCCTGGAAACTGTGTCTCTCACCCATAAAAATATAAGAATACGCGAAATATGACTGGTTATTGCACTCGCACTGCTGATAGGCTGCGATTACCGATACCAAGGAGCACTCTCACCAAGAACCCATTGATATACGAAAGGGTGGCTTAAATGTCTTTAATCAACTTCAAAAAAAAAAACTAGAGTAGCTTAAGGTCGGTATTAATAATGATTTTGAAAATATAATAATTTACAATCACCTCCCTAAGAATTGCAGAAGTACTGAGAGTAACAGACAATTTACCCGCCTAGTAAACATCCTTTTACAGGGCAATACCATACTATAATATGAGCGGGTATTATGATGATTTTATTTTACTTTATCTCAGATTGTTTCAAACATTTTTATTTATTTTATTTATTTTATTTACAAAGAAATTCATTACAGTTGTAACACAACCTATATACCTACTAGATCAATGTTCGTGTTTTATTTATTTATACAAGTTCCTTTGTGCGCCTAGGTTAAACCCGTATGCGCTTAAACCGAATTTATCCCTTACTGGCAGGTATGTTATACTTAAATTGAATCTAATATTATATTACACATATTCCACTTAAATGGCTATACTAACAGAGATAAAAGCACAAAAATACAGAAACATAAAAATACAAAAAGACAAAAACACAGTAAATAAAACATCGAAAACAAAGCACCACAGACGTTATTCAAAATATTCCAGAATATAGTTCTTGATTTTCAAATATAAATCTGCGAACTTCCTTCCTAAACGTATGTAATGTTTTTAGTGTTCTTATTTTTAGAGGGAGAATATTATACAATTTTGGTCCCAAGTATTGAAAGTTGTTTTTATAAAATTCACTCTTAGGTTTTGGTACCTGTACTAGTTCATTTGTTCTTGTTCTCGTGTTATGAGTATGGTTAATTGAGTTTACAATAGTACTATTCTGATAAATATAGCAACCGACGGCACAGACATAAAGCGAGCGCACGTCCTGAACTCTTTCATTATAAAGAAGGCTAGTTGGATATAAGGGATGTTTTCTGTATATAACTTTTATAATTTTATTTTGAATTACGTTCAGTGGCTTTAATGTAGTACTGTATAAACCCCCCCAAACTATTATTCCATATCGCAAGATCGATTCGACCAAACTATAGTATAACATCAAAAGAAACTGCTCATTTAAAAAATGTCTCAGTAAGTAAAATTTGTACACTAAATATCTTAGTTTCTTTGTTATGAAATGAATATGAGCCTCCCATTTCAAGCTGCTGTCGATATACACACCCAAATACTTAATAGTCTTTGTTTCTAATATTGGTTCATTTAAGTTTCTCACTTGTATACTTTGAAAAATGGGGCGATCAACAATTGTTTTTGAAAATGCTACATACTTAGTTTTACTCACATTCAGCGATAGCTTGTAGAAATCCAACCATTCTTTAACTTTGCAGATTCCATTCATTGCCCTCAATCCCACATTCTCCCAGTTACTCTCACCAAACACCAATACGGTGTCGTCTGCGTATGATATAATTTTGCCTTTCATATTAAGTAATGTTAACCCCCTAATATAAAGATTAAAAAGTGTGGGCCCCAGTACTGTGCCTTGAGGTACACCTATATGGATAGTTGCTGGTGTGCTTATTGTACTTCTTACTCTGGTTCTTTGTATCCTATTTGTGAGGTAGCTCTCAAAAACCCCCAACACAGTACCCCTAATTCCATTGCGTTCAAGAACATTTAAAAGTTTCACGTGAGAAACCGTGTCAAAGGCCTTTGCCAGGTCCAGGAACACAGCAACACACTTGTTATCCGTATTGATTTCATTGCCAACACAAGACACCAACTCCCGCATAGCATCGCTTGAGTTACGTCCTTCAGTAAACCCAAATTGGTTTTCTGAGATTAAATTATTGGTTTTTAAAAAGTTAGTCAACCGCTCATTCAGACATTTTTCAAATAATTTCGCTATGTTACTTATTAAGCTGATTGGTCTATAGTTTTTAACCAATTTGGGATCACCAGCCTTAAATATTGGCGCTATAATAGACAGTTTAAACTGCGATGGTACAGTACCATTACTAAATATTAAATTAAAAATGTGCTTAATTGGTATGATTATATAGTTATGCAACATTTTGACTTCTTTAGCCATTATGCCGTCATGGCCAGGGGCACTGTTACACTTCAAGCTGTTTATGTGTTTCATAAGTTCATTTTCGCTGATCGGCGTTAAATACATCGATTTGCTAATTCTTGGTGGTTCATATTCGAAGTTATCAGTGGACTGTATGCTATCGTACATTTCTACACCTATCCTTGCAAAGTATTGGTTACAAAAGTTGGCCATGTCCAGATCTGTACTGAAATGTTTATCCTCATCATCAACAACCCGCAAAGCAGTGTACTTCTTTCTATCTTCGTTTGTAGCATCAGAAACTAGTTGATACATTTTTCTCAAATTATTTTTGTTCTTTTCCATTTGTCGCTTATAGTAGTCATTCTTTACATTGACTAAAAGGGTTTTAAGTTTATTTCTGTAGTTTTTGTAATAGTTCTCTCTAGCAATAGTATAGTTTTTTTGCAGTCGCTTTTTTAGTTTGTCTCGAGTTTTGATAGAGTTTATTAATCCGTTGGTAATCCAAGGCTTTAATTTTGTGTGCTCTTTTATCCTTATTTCTGTTCTACACTCATTCAAATAACCTAAAAAAATTTCAAAAAATTTGTCCGTTGATATCTGGGGATTCTTCTCTGTAAGAACTCTCTGCCAGTCTTCAAATTGTAGTTTAAGTTTGAGGCCATTATAATCAGTTTTAAATATACTTTTTACTATCTTATTAGAAGTAACACATCTCTGCTCTGGTTGCGAAATATTTAACATAATGGGATCATGATCTGTAAGGTCATAGTTTATTACATATGAGTTAAATTGCAGGCTTTCCACTTTCAGATTGTTTCTCAAAAAAATATGATCCAGACATGCTCCACTTTCCGGCCGTGTAATGCTACTTACACAAGATCTAAAACCAAAGGATGCCATTACAGCCTGGTATTCATTAACGCAATGATTATCCGCATCTAGCAAATTAATGTTAATGTCCCCCACAAAAATCTCCAAATCCCTATTCACGTTATCCATAATGTAATTCTCCAAATCATCAATAAATAATTGTATCGAACTATTAGGCGATCTGTACAAAGCATTAATTCCATATTTAATATTATTAATATCTAAGTGTATTTTACTTACAGTAATCTTAGATAATTCCAGTTTGTGTGTCGTCACATAAGGGTTCAACTCTGACCTAACAAATACCAGCACACCATCATTTCTGTTTAGATGACTGAAATTATAATACGTTTTATAATTGGGAATATTAAACTGTGAGAGATTCAATTTGGAAACATTCACTGAGGACAATGACATCGGAAAAATTTATTCTAAATGTCTCCAAATATATTAACAGTTCATCAAAATTTTTTTTTACACTTCTAATGTTAATGTGCATAATGTTTAAAATTTTTTTCGTTATGTCACCTATTGTTTCTGAAATGTCTGCTGCTCCAACCATTTCACATCGTATGTCCTCATTATGTATTGCATCCAATAGCTCTGCTTCTTTAACACTGGCCATTTTTGCATCCATAATCAATTTTGCTTCGTAAGATCTGTAGATGGTATTGGTAGGTTGGACACTGAAGGTCATCAGCTGAGTGCTTCATATCGTGTTTGGTTTTGTATTTTCCATTTGCTTCACCACAGTTCACACACTTCTTGGGCTCCCCTGGACACTCCTGCTTTGAGTGACGTCCACCGCAGTCTGCACATGCGAGACTGTTAGTGCAGTCTCTGCTTTTATGGTACAAACGGTGGCACTTAAAACACCTTAGGACTGACAGGTCTTCCACTGCAATATAGCGCTCCCATCCAATATATATTCTCCTGTTGTACATTATTCTGTTAAATACATCTGGGGCACATTCAAGAAAAATCACAGATCCTCTGTTCTCTGTACTCTTTACATATGTCACTTTCAGCTCATCATCTTCACCAATAAACCTATTCTGTCTTTTCATAGATTGTTCAATTTGTTCAGCGTGTAGGTCTCCATTGTAGTTTATAATTTTAATTCTTGGATTCCTTAGTTTAACTTCATCTATTTCGTAGTTCTGGAGATTTTTTTGTGCTGCTTCTTTTAACTTTTCCATATCTTCCCGTGACCCACACTTTATTGACACCCTTCCCGATGCCGTTGTTCTAACTTTATTTACCCCAATGTTAATATCAGCTGGTTTTATCCTCTTGATAATGTACGATCTTGCCTCCTCTGCAGTTTGATCTTCCTTGGGTTTTATTACTAAGCTGGGTATGTTAGGCACGACAGGTGCTTTTGTAGTAGTGCCATTCTCTCTAGTGACCATTGTTGCATAGGTGGCTGGTATCCGATCACATTGTTCAATTTTTTTTTCAATTTGCCGATATCATCCTTGAGAAGATCAATTATTTCGTCCTTACTGTTAATAAGTTGGTCTTTAGTCTGAATTAAATTGTGCAGCAGTTCAAATGTTTCATGCTTTAAGCACTTTGGGCAAAAAAATTTAAGTTTTCTCTCGCGTAACTGTATGACCCTAATCTCAGAAGATGTGAGCTCACCACAATCCTTGCAGATCTGCTTTGAACATCCATCACACTTGTATGTTTCTCGTTTGTTCTTACATAAGCTGCAGCCCATTCTGATTTATTTGATATTTATTCAGGTACACTTGTTTACTTCATGATTTTACAAGCATACACCTTGGCAACACTGCCGCGGCCGAACATTTTTAGTATTACAGATTTTTCGTTTCTGTGTTTATTCTGTTAATGTATCGGCTGATTAGGTATTAGTCTTTATATACATTTTTGCTAGAGACTGTAGAATTTATTTTGGTACCTATGTTGCTTAGTAATGAGAATTTATTCTTCATATAATAAAGCATTTTTTCATTCATTGCTATAAATACAGAGTTATTGAAAACGCAATAAATAAAGAGAAGAAATTATTATTATATATTATTACTTTTCCCCGATTAAAAAATATAGGTATGTACAGGGTTATTCATTATATTTTGACACCCACCTGCAGCCGTAATTACAGGTAATAAGAAAAAAAACTTGAATTCAAAAGTTGTGTTTTTTTATATAGGTATTATCTTTTAGAAATGTCAAAAGAAAAAAATTGCTGTCAAATGTCAAAAAACCGCATAACCTTAATTTACTTAAATGGAACACCCATATTTGGATTGTGCGAAAAAGTCTAGACATATTTCATGAATAATGTCCTATACCTATCTCTAACGGTTTTTGAAATATTGACAGTTGAAAATCGACCATTTACCAAGTTTGACAGCTTGTAAAATCTAAACGGCTAAAGATAGAATAAAACGGTTTGCACTTTCCTATATTGGTTTTTCATAAGCTATCGTATGACACTAACTTTTTATTTAACCAGAGGTTAAACTTATCCGGGATTTTTTAACCTCTGGTTAAATCTAAAGTTAGTGTCATACGATAGCTTATGAAAAACCAAAAAGTGCAAACCGTTTTGTTCTATCTTTAGCCGTTTAGATTTTACAAGCTGTCAAACTTGGTAAATGGTCGATTTTCATAATTAATTTTCATATCTAGACTTTTTCGTACAATCCAAATATGTAATAATATACAGGGTGTTCCATTTAAAAAAATTAAGGTTATGCGGTTTTTGACATTTGACAGGCAATTTTTTTTCTTTTGACATTTCTAAAAGATAATATATTAACTTATCCTCTGTTTCCGCCTGGCGGACATTTAACTCACCACGCCTTGCAACCCCCTTCCCCCCCTGCACTTTAATCCGACGGCGCCCGTAGTACTGGTATTTTATGGCAGTGGCACGCACACTAAAGGGTGATCCTATGCCGCTCGATGAGCGGTGTGTGCGCGAAGATGTTGATTGTCACGGTTCTTGAATAGTTGTAGGTTGTAAATTAGGGGGAAACAGGTATCCTGGGAGTGAGTTGCACAGTGATGCAGTGCACCAGACAAAGGAGTTCTTGTAAAGCGTTGTTCTATGTGTTTCCAGCAGTACGACGAACTGGTGCACCCCTGCCGTCTGCCGCGACTGTCTGACAGGCGTTGCCCGAAGCGGGATGATTGTAATGCCAGAATTTGCGAGGCAATGGTGGATCTTTTTGTAGAAGTGGCAATTCACAAACCGTTGTAATAAGTTTGTGGTTAGAAGTCCCAGAACAATTATTTCTGAATTAAAGTGATCGACCTGCAATGAGTCAAAACTGGTAGCTAGTGTTGTGAAAAAGCTTTGGTATATATAAACTTGGTTAATCCCTTGGCGGTGAACTTGAGCCATATGACGTCAAGGTTTGTTCGGTTCGACTGTTTCCTCGCCATGACATGAAAGGTCACTTCGGACAAAAAGGCATATTCCAAACTTATGCCTAATCGGGTGTGTAAGTCGTAACCTTGTTGTTACGGGTGGAAATTCTCCTTTTCATAAAGTCATTTTTAGGAAGGAATATCGTTTGGTTAATCATCTCTATTATCTTTTTTCGATTAGTTCGAACCTGTCTAGTATTCTGACACCAGTATTTGAATTGATATTTAAGGACTTTAGTTGAATGTCAGTCGATAGTTTTTGACGTGATTACAGATTTGTTTCTGTTGATTAATCCAGTAGGATGTGAGAAAACAGAAGAAATCTGTTGTTGTTGATTCCGTAAGGCTTTTGTTTTATCATTAGTCAAAGAAAATTCCTTGGGTGAAGAGGTAGCTCTCGAGAAGTGTATATACTCAAGTGAGTTGTGATGATTGGTATTATATACCGAATAAAATATTAAAGCGATCTAGGATAATGTTTGAGTACTAATTTCTGTTTAAATTTAAAAGTATCTTCAGCGAAGTTATAAATTCTGACACTATATCGTCAGATAAACAATAAAATGGATTAAAAGTAAAACTTATCTTGAAAATAAATCTCCTGTAAAATTATGTACATATTTCTCCGTAAATCTAACAGCCCAATTTCGTCAGGTTCCAAGTTAAAAGTGCTTCTTTCTACCCTACCGGAAATCCGCAATTAGAACCCCGCAACTAGAATCCAGCTACTGAAAACCCGCTACTAGAATCCAGCTGTTTGAAACCAGCTACTTGAATTCAGCTACTAGAATTCAGCTACTAGAATCCAGCTATTTGAATCCAGCTACTTGAATTCAGCTACTAGAACCCCATGACTGGGGTTCACCAAAACCTTCCTGGGTATCTTGAAAGGATTAATGGGCTTATTGCCATAACGGCGGTTGCTAGAAATTACTTCTACAAACAACTAACCCTCTCTCGAGAGTCTCAAACGGCTCCCAGCCTATTTCATCTACGAAATGGATCACTATTCGAGAGCTACCTCTTCACCCAAGGAATTTTTTTGGCTAATAATAAAACAAATGCCTTTTTTTTATGGCAGTGGCACACACACTAAAGGGAGATCCTATGGCGCTCGACGAGCGGTGTGTGTGCGAAGATGTTGATTGACACGGTTCTTGAATATTTGTAGGTTGTAATTAGTGGGAAACAGATGTCCTGGAAGTGAGTTCCACAGTGATGCAGTGCGCCAGACAAAGGAGTTCTGGTAAAGCGATGTTCTAGATGTTTCTAGTTGTACGACGAACTGGTACGCTCCTGCCGTCTGTCGGGACTGTCTGACAGGAGTTGCCAGAGGCGGGATTATGCGGGCCAAATCCTGGGAACATCTGCCGTGAAAGTATCTGTAAAACAGAGACATCTCGGCCACATGTCTGCGATGTTCCAGACTATCCAGATTTCGGGTCAACTCCGGATCGCCGACGAGACGCACAGCCCTCTTCTGGATGGAATCCAGCAGCTTTAGGGTATGTTTTGGTGCCGCATCCCAGATATGTGAGCAATATTCTAAGCACGGTCTTATTTGCGCTTTGTACAGCAAGAGCAACTGCTGCGGTGTATAGAGTTTTTTGTTGCGAAATAGCGCACCAAGCTTCTGGGAGGCTGATTTTCCGATGTTAGCAACATGGTCATGCCATGACATATTGCTGTTGACCGAGACACCCAGCAGCCCGATTGACGAGGATGAAGGGATGGTCGATCCTGCCATAATGAGGTCAGGGCCCGCTGTATTGGCTCTCTTAGTAAACGTTGCTGCTTGGGTCTTTGCTGCATTGAACTGGACCAAATTTAGGTCGCCCCAAGTTTGAACTTTCTCCAGGTCTTGATTAATTGCTGTAATCTGCTCCTGTTTGCGGTGATGAGTCTCAGTCGCTGGTAAGGGTTTTTCTGATCTAAAGTAGGAGACAAGGGTACTGTCATCTGCAAAACTGTAATCAGGATTATTCGTTTCGATCAGCAGGTCATTAATATAGATGAGGAACAGAGTTGGTGAAAGTATTGCGCCCTGAGGCACGCCCGCGTTGATGGTGAATGTGTCCGAGATGTGTCCATCAACTGCAACGTGTAGGGATCGGTTGTTAAGGAAACTGGCCAGCCAGCTGCAGAGAGTGGCGGGCAGTCCCAAGGACGGCAGTTTGTTGAGCAGTCCGTCATGCCAAACTCTGTCGAATGCCTTTGAAATATCCAACGCAATCGCTCGAGACTCTCCGTAGTTTTCAATTGCCCTACTCCATATATGAGTGACATAGGCCAATATATCTTCTGTCGATCTCTCTTTGCGAAAGCCGTATTGATTATCGCTGATTATTCTGTTGCTCTCGAGGTACTTGAGTAGTTGCTGGTTGACTACACGTTCCATGACTCTGGAGATTATTGGAAGCAAGGCAATTGGGCGATAGTTTGTGGGCGTGGTTTTCTTGCCTTTTTTTGGAACAGGTTGCACTCGAGCGACTTTCCAAGAGGATGGGTAAATCCCTTTTCTGTAAGAAAGAGAAAAAAGCCTGGAAAAAACGGGTGTTAGTTCGTTGGCGCAGTTCTTTAGCACGATGGCAGGTATTCCGTCCGGTCCTGATGCCTTTTGCGTATCTAGTTTTTTAAGGATTTTGCGAATATCACGATGAGAAATCTTGACTTCTGCCATGGTGGTGTTGATGTTCGGTATAGTAGGGAGAGTCTTGCCTTGGGGCACGTCTAAGGTAGAGTGCGATGAAAACATTTTGGCGAGCATGTTTGCTTTTTCCTTGGCTGTAGTCGCCGTGAGGCCACGTTCGTCCGTCAACACCAACCGTTTTTTCTGTTTTCCCTCATCCTACTGGATTAATAAACAGAAATAAACCTGTAATAACGTCAAAAAAAAGTCCTTAAATGTCAATTCAAATACTGCTGTCAGAATACTAGACAGGTTAGAACTTATCGAAAAAAAGACAATAGAGATGATTAACCAAACGATATTCCTTCCTAAAAATGACTTTATAAAAAGGAGAATTTCCACCCGTACCATTGTGTTTCTGTAAGGGCTAGTATATGTTGTCTACTTGCTTGTAGATGTTGGTGTACCGAATTTATATTAGTATTTAGGACTCTTATGTTGTAGAAATCTATTCTAAATTGGTTGGGTATCTTTGATGTGTGTGAAATGCGGAATGAAGGTCTCCCAGGCCCACCCAGCGCCCCGAGATCCGAATGGCTGGTGAGTTTGACTCCGGAATATTTTGATCCTAAAATCACCATCATGTCCATATATTCTTACTGTGAAACCTGGAACCACCCGCGCGGAAGCGGAACGTGATTCGGAGAAACTACTTAACACTTCCCAGTTCTTACCTCCTCTAAATTGACGCAAAAATTCTTAATTATTTGTCGAAATAACTCAACTCGAACAAATATCCTTTTTTATACTGTATGCCCAGATATCAAAAGATTTATTTTTTTACCATTAGTTTAATGTCATTATATTATCGGATTTACTGATTCGAATAATGAATACTATAAAATGATGTTAACGTATTTTCGAGACAATAACGCCAAATTGGGAATATTTCATTAAAATACATTATTAGTATTAATTGTCCTATAAAATGCGCAAATATAAAATGTTCAGCTGATAACTGTACTGAATAAAATAAACTGTAAAAATGTAATTATCGAGATTGAATAAATATTGATTCGCTTAAAATGATGTATTTGTTATTTTTTTATGTCAGTGGCACATATACTAAAGGGAGATCCTGTTGCACTCGACCAGCGGTGTGTGTGCGAAGATATTGATTAGCACGGTTCTTGAATAGTTATAGGTTGTAATTATGGGGAAACAAATGTCCTGGGAGTGAGTTTCACAGTGATGTGGTGAGCATATTTTCTATTTTCTTGGTTGTAGTCGCCGTGATGCCGCGTTCGAAGTTATTCCTTACTGCCTTTGCTACCGACCAGAAATTTCTGGAGCCATTGGGATATTGCAAAAGTTTATTCCTGATCCTTTGATTGGGTTTGTCCATAGTTTCGCCAATCACACGTTTGCATTCGTTTCTCGCTTCGGCAAAATAATTGCGATTTTCAATGGTCTGACCTTGCTGCCAGTACTTGTAGGCTTGCTGTTTCCTACATGGAGCTCTTTTGCATCTTTAGTCTAGCTACGACTTTCCTTTTGACGGTAACTTAATGGAATTTGGGATGCATACTTCCATTCTTGAGGAGATTACTTGCATAATCTCTTCGCAGCAAACTCGTCAGTGCGAAAGCAGACGTGGAGCCAAGGAAAATCTAGGTAAAACTCTCTTAGATCATCCCAGTTTGCACAATTTTAATGTTAGGTTTCGACGAGGCAATAGCGGATCTTTCTGTAGGAGTGGCAGATCACAAACCGTTGTAGCAAGTTTGTGGTCGGAGGTACCTAATGGCGTACCAACTGAAATTGTATGTGATACTTTTGACATTCCGCCACTTGAAATTACTAAGGATGAATATGACAAAAATGAAGAATTTTTTTTTACTATAGTAAGTTTTATTTTGTGACTGGTTATTTAAGTATTTCAACCATATCCTAACAATTATTAGGTTAGCTTGGCGATGCAATGGTGCGATTTTTTGTGTTTATATTTTTTATTGACTGAATTAGCGGTTTTATTTTTATAAGTTAAGTATTCATCAAGATAATGTTTTGCCAAAAATAAGTAAATTGAATTGTCAATATTTTTATTTTTCTTCTGTAGGCTATAATTATTTCATACCATTCTTCTTAATATTTGTAATTGTTGCGGGAATTAATTTTCGTGCATTTGCATCTCGTTTTATTGCATTCTTAACACAAAATGCAACTCCATTTCTGTCTTGTTTTTTTTCCAAAAACTAATGTATTTAAAATTATCAGTTGCTGTGCTTAATAATAATTATTAAATAATATTTATTGTTAATTATAAATTGATTTATATATGCTAAAAAATAAAATATAAAATTTATTGTTGGGGAAATACCCCAACATGTGTATAAACTATCGTTTTTCACCGTGTATTTTGGTAATAACACCCTGTATGTATGTAGTACGAATGAATCGTAATTAAACTCAAAATAGCTTTATTTCACCCCAGGTAAACGGAAATTTGTGCATTAAAGCATCATATTTCAGTTCTTCATTACGATCCCTTAGTCCGAACCTGTTTTAGTTGGTATAATAGAGTCCGTCATGTACAACATTCCCTAGAACGCAAAATGGCATTCCGTCAATTCAATCGTGTTTAATCGTTTTCAAGATAACATATCCTTGTCTCCGTTAGTATTGTGTAAACAATAATAGGTCACATAAAGAAAGAAAACAGGTTCTACCCTTTCAATCTCAAATGAATCCAACGCGGATTTTCCCGCGAATCCCCACTTTTATTTTGGTCTTTGCGCCAGGCCGCCAGCTAGAAGAAGAAATCAGTTTTATTAATGCCTTGCAAACACTCAACCGTGATGCGTCGGACCAGTCACAGCTCCGCATAAAGTTAGCGCCAAAAAACAACTAGCCATATCCTAGCTCTGTTTAAGGCAAATAATTAGCTTAAAAGTGTCTTACATCCACTCAAACGTGCTAGATCGGTCTAGTCACAGCGCTCTAGCAAGTGCAGTTCAGCCTTTCTCTCGAGCAACAGCTAAATTGCTGGTTCCCGATTTCGCCCCAAAGGTCACACCCTTTTATGCCATTTTCTCCGTTTGTATGCACAGATATTAGAGAATATCTAGTGCACCTCAGTTATCTTTGTCCAAGATTGGACAAAAACCCCTTTTGGGTGTTTAACTCAATTCCTCTTTAGCGTTGGAGATAGATTATAGGCTTATTTTAATTTACTCGTGAATTTGAAATACTTTCAGTTTTGGCAGGGCCGAACATCAGGAGAGAGTTAAAGATTTATTCTTGAAAATCTAAATTACAAAAGTAAACAAAATATACGATATCAGCAAAAATATGAAATAAGCAAAGCTCTCTACCTAGGGTTGTGTAACTAAACGCGGACCGAAGAATACTGATTTTTATTTTTACCTTAAGACCGAAAATAGGCTTGCTTGGCGACGTAGTCGCCGATGTGTACTTTCCCAGCAAAAAAATAATGACCATTCAGCGGGGTTCTTGAAATATAACAGCTGGCTTGAATTGTAAAGAATCCCAGGAAGGAAACCTTAATAAAAATAAAAATAAAAAGGACCGAAGAGAATTGGACACGATATTGTGGTAAAAACCCACAGCTGGATAATGAATGGGAGCAGTAGGTAGATAAATTTGCGATAACAAAATATGGTCAACTATCTTATAAAAGTAAAGTCGAAATGCTTAAATAAAATCTCGATAAATAATACATATATATATAAACTACACATTACGTGGGAGCATTCGCCCACACCTCGAAGCCAGAAACGACGTTCGTGTCTGTTCCCTTGTAGTTGAAGGGCGGTACCAGATGTCTACAATTCAAATCAATGTTTTAAAGTCAGATCCCTGGCTTATTAAAGTGAAGTAGAGCATTGGAAATCAAGGTATTCTCTGGGAGAAAGAAAGTTGCCCGTATTTAAAGCATAAAAGTTGAAACATTCAAATTAAGGAAAGACAAACGTTCTCATTTAAAAGTTAAATAATCAAGACTTTTGTAGTAGTTATTTAGAAATAAGTAACCTTTGTATATTTAGTATTTATGTGTGAATGAGTGAGTGCTTGAAAGTAGATGGAAAATACTGTATATATTTATCATATTCAAATGCAATTTACACCTGCATTATTAAATTAGATCAAAACGAATACATGTTTCAGTTCATCCTATAGATATAATCTCACTACCCTATGGTAATACAGTTCATTAAAAGTGATCAATTAACAACTAAGATACCATCCCCTCTTTATGGTTTTAAGCAATAGTAAAAAATCAATTGTTTATTCCGACCATTTATTGAGATTAGTCTTCTTAAAAGGTGTATTTTTTAACGCGATATTTTACAATTTTTTTAATATTTATTCGGATTAATGGCGTATTAATCTAATTCACTAATTAAATGACTAACTACCTCAGGCCTTAAAAATTACCAGAATGGCTTTTTTTACGTTAATCCATTAATAAATTGAAATATGTTTCCCGTGGTATGCCAAAAGAGTCTAAAAAGTCAGTGTTATCGATCTAAAATTCGATATATAAGTGTAAAATTGACAACATCGTCATTAAATGCAAAATTCTACAATATATTTTACGCCTGTTCGCAAAATTTTGGATATCTAGTACCAACCGTTCTGCTTTAAAAGCAAAACTTGTTTCCATAAAGTGCAGTCTTCCGCCTTAGTGAATTAGGCCTGCTCAATGGCATTTGAGGTGCAAGAGGCGCCAACGGTCTTCTCTTTTAAACATTCTATGGACCCATTCGGCTTTATTTACGCATAAATATCGTTAAAAAAAAATTAAAGAAATTCGATCGTGGTTTTCGTGTAATTTTAGTAGCTATAATTTATTTATTTATTTATTTATTCATAATAACAGCATCAACAGCCAAAAGGCCAATTACAGATACCATTCTAATACTAACATCTAATAAATTTGAATAAAGTAAATACACCAATATAGCTTATCCATCCACAAATATCAGAATGAACAATAGTAAAAAATAGTGATAATCTAACTTAGAAACAGATCAAGTTATAAAGCTAATGATTGAATCTGAGAGGCGTACAATCTATCATTTATCAGTTTTGAAAACCTCTTTAAACTAATTAAATCTAGGTCCAAGTCACCGGCATAAATATTAAAGAAGTTGCACATTTTATAAATTGGTGAATTTTTAAAAATATTCGTTCTAGGAAAGTCCAAATTAAAAGTCTTTCTCTGTCTGGTGTTATTAGTGTTGGCAAAAAACGGAAGCATTGAAAGTATTTCTGGAGAGTTAATTTTGTTTGTTAAAATTTTATTCATATATACGAGACAGGTTTTGGTGTGACGATTCTCCAAACAGCCTGTTGAATTCCTGTAATAATAACAGATGGTCCTTGGTTTGGATAATATCCATACTTTTTAAAACTCAATGGTCTCAGTCCACACCTCATATTGTGGAGACCATATAATGCAACAATACTCCAACACCGGCAACACCAGACTGTAAAACAATTTTATACAACACTCAACACTGAAACCCTTGGTAGACCTGATGACAACTCCCATCGTTTTATGTGCCCTAGTAACCATATCCACAATGTGATCCGTAAAAGCCAGATTACAGTCCACCATGACAACCAAATCTTTTTCGTGCTTGCAATCCTGCAGTTGCGTACCATTAATACTGTAAGCATATTTAATTACGTTTTTATTAAGAGTTAAAGACATTTCTCATTTTTTTCATTAAAACTAAAATGATGCAATTTACACCAGCTCACCACACATTCCAAATTTCTTTGTAAACAGGAGCAATCCTCCAAGGAAGTAATTTCCATGCAGATTTTAAGGTCATCAGCAAAAAGTAAGGCCTTCGAATTACCCAGAGAACATAATATGGCATTTATAGCAATCAGAAACAGCAGAGGTCCCAAATTTGATCCTTGGGGAACACCTGATGTACTAGCATAAAGATTAGACCTAGCACCCTTGACCTCAACATATTGTTGCCTATCAGGTAAATAAGATATAAGTATTTTGATTAAAATATTTGTCACATTACTCTCATAGAGAGATCTCACTATATGGCTATGTTTGACTTTATCAAAAGCCTTCTCCATGTCGGTGTAGATTACATCAACCTGCTTTTTTTTTATTAAAAGCATTGTGTACATATTGGCAAAAAGTTACTAAGTTAATGTAGATTTTTTAGATAAAAAACCATGTTGACTTTCGGATTTAACTTCCTCATACAATCGATCAAACAGGACAATTTCAAAAACTTTAGATGTACTATTTAATATAGTAACCAGTCGATAATTTTTCACTTCATTCCTGGCCCCTTTTTTTAATATTGGTATGACCTTACTTATACGCCACTCTTTAGGATAAGTTGAAGTTTGTAAACATAAGTTAAAAATGTGCAAAAGAGGCGTTACCAAGAAATCACTACAGCCCTTAACAATATATCCAGGAATCCCATCAGGTCCAATGGATTTGTTTCCCTTCAATTTTTTAATGGCATTTTTAATTTCCGTCTCTGTGACCGGTCTATAACAAAAGAAATCCTTGGAACATTCCTTCTCATGAGACGGAGGTATATCGGTTGAAAACGTGGAACAAAAATACTGGGCGAACAAATTTGCAATATTTTTGGTGCCATTTACAGAATGACTGTTATAATACATTTGGGCAGGTATACCGTCATCATTTTTTAAATTACGGATATAAGACCAGAAATATTTAGGATCTGTATACATACTTGATTCAGCTTCCCTTTTATATTCTATGTAAGATTGCTTTATATTTGACTTGATTTTTTCCTAATCTCTTTATATTTAACACCCCAAAAACTAAGGTTAGTTTTTTTGAATTTACTTAAAAATTTTTCCTTAGTTTTAATCATTTTAATGATTTGACCATTGTACCACACAGGAAAGACTTTCCCAACTTGGGTTGACATAGGTACACATTCCAAGAAGATATTATTAAGAATTTGATAACAATTACTCACACATTCATCAACATCATAACAATCATAAATACTATTCCAATTTTGGCTTTGAAATAACATGTACATCTTTTCAAAGTTTGCTTTTTTAAAATTAAATTTTTCGTTTATTATTTGTTCACACTCCTCGAACTTATTATGGATATTTACTTCAATTGATAATACAGGATGGAACTGGTCAACAGGCAACAATGGGTCATCCCCAGGCCTCTCCAATAAGCCCTGTAACTGGGGGCTTACTATAACTAGATCTAACATAATATTAAAAACATTACGTACATCGTTAATCTGTAAAAAATTAGTAAACTCTAAAAAGCTGGCAAAATCACATATTGAGACGTTACGAACATTCAATACGAGGCCACGAAAATTAAAATCCCCTAAAATTAAACATTTACAGTCAAAAAGGGTAGTTTCAATACAATTATAAAATCGGTGGTAAACATCCACACTACATCCAGGTACAATGTACAGGGTGTCCCATTTTCGATGATATTACGGGGTATCTCACTTACGAGTAAAGATAGAGAGTTGCGGTTTTCGCAATACTGTGCTACTTTTTTGTGAAAAGAACGATGGTATAAACAAAATTTTCATAGCCCGCTTCGTTTCTGAGATACAGGGCGAAATTGAAAATAATGCATTTTGGGACCCCCCTCGTATCTCAGTTATCCTTTAACATATCGCAAACCTAAAAAATTGCTCTTATACAGTTTTTTACGTAGAATCCAGTGGCGTAATAAGATTTTTGCTGTGAGCTGTCAATTTTTAGCTATAAATCAAACTTATGTTTTTTTAAATGGAACACCCCGTATATTTTTCTTTCGCTTGAATGGAAATTTTATAAGCTTTTCAAAAATATATAATACATGATATGTATTTTAAATAATAAGCCTAAAATTCGTAATTTCACAAAATGTATCTCTATACGACACTCTTGATGAGTATAGTATAAGCATTATTTTTAAACAACGTTGTAAGTATTAGTAGGCAGAGATTATCAGAGCAATGGAATGGTAATTTTTTTATTGGCAAGACCTGTCAGTGGCAAAATTTATATTTTCTGTGTAATATTGTGAATTATGAATATTTTGATAAATATGACATTTAGCCTGCTTTATACAGAGCAATGAAAACTCCCGTAATGCTTCTCAACTATTATTCAATATGTTTGTTTGAATATTTATTTACCTTTTGACTTATTTCGGTTTATATTTTGCTTAAGTATCATTTTAATTTATGGATATTCTGAAAAAAAGACAACCTGGTCATTTAGTGTTTTCCGGAATAAAGAGAACATGGAACGTTTATCCGGCCCCTACCAAAAACGTATAATAAGGAAAATCGCAGTAAAGGCGGAGGCAACGTTCCTTGTTCTACCGATTTTTTTGTTTATTCCGGAAATCATTGAAAGATCAGGATGCCTTCTTTCGGAATATCTATAAATTAAAATGCTCTTTAAAAAAATAAACCCAAATAAGTCAAAAGGTAAATAAATATTCAAACAAACTTATTGGAATATAGCTGAGAAGCTTCAAGGAAGTTTTCATTGCTCTGTATAAAGCAGACTAACATGTCATATTTTTCAAAATATGGATAATTTTCATTTTGAGCCATCATAAAAAATACAATATTACACAGAAAATATAAATTTTGCCACTGAAAGGTATGGCCAATAAAAAATTACAATTCCATTGTTCTTAATAGTCTCTGCCTGCTAATACTTATACCGTTGTTTAAAAGACAATGCTTATACTATACTCATCAAGAGTGTTGTATAGAGATACATTTTGTGAAATTATGGATTTTAGGCTTATTATTTAAAATACATATAATGTATTATATATTTTTATAAAGCTTATAACATTTCCAATCAAACGAAAGAAAAATATACAGGGTGTTCCATTTAAAAAAATATAAGTTTGATTTATAGCTAAAAATTGACAGCTCACAGCAAAAATCTGATCACGCCACTGGATTCTACGTCAAAAACTGTATAAGAGCAATTTTTCAGCTTTGTGATATGTTAAAGGATAACGGAGATACGAGGGGGGTCCCAAAACGCATTATTTTCAATTTCGCCCTGTATCTCAGAAACGAAGCGGGCTATGAAAATTTTGTTTATACCATCGTTCTTTTCACAAAAAAGTAGCACAGTATTGCGAAAACCGCAACTCTCTATCTTTACTCGTAAGTGAGATACCCCGTAATATCATCGAAAATGGGACACCCTGTACACAAATTCTCTCTGGTCAAGGCTAATTTTAACACACAAAGCTTCAAGTTCATCATCGAATATATCACATTGGATTGCTACAAATTTGTTATTTAAAGCTAATAAAACACCCCCACCTTGTTTTTACCCGTAAGTATTTGATCTCTATCCTTTCGAAATATTGTTTTATCTATATTAAATTCATTGTTCTTTACAGAACAGTTTAACCATGTCTCTATTAGTGCAATTATAGCGCTATCATGGTTTAATAAATTCAATTTAAGTACTTCTAATTTTGTCTTTATACCCCTGCAATTTTGATAATAAACCTTTATTTTCGTTAACTTATTTCTGTTAGGTCGTTTGGGTTCTGAAAATTCAAAGACTTATTTAAGATTTGATTAACAGCAGGTTCATCATTAGTGCAAAAAACGATATCATCTGCCATCTCGGTACTGCCACTGAATTCCTGCAATAGATCACCATTTGTGCCAGTTGACAGATTTGAGACCACATTATTAGTTATTTTTAAATGAATTAACGTTTTATTCCTTTTATGGTTATATAATTCCTGACCCATAATACCCTTTAAGAACTCGGTGACATTATTATTGCCTATCTTTTTACCTAACTTATTACAAATATTAACATATAAAACACAATTTTCAGTACATCTGTTTACATAATTTAAAACATTATAACTTTTAGTTATATCTCATTACTTGTTTATATGGTTCAGTTGCAGATAAAAATATTAAATTAGTATGAAGACATCCTTTAATTTTATTATTAATATATCTCATTTTGGGATAATTTCCACAAGATCGTTGATAAATAGATTATGCATGGGCAGTTTTAGATGCCTTAATATATTCAAAGCAACATTGACATTTCTTATCATGCCCATCGCCTTACAGCAAAAATGCCACTTTTAATTAGCCACCAGTAATTTGTTGCGAAATAAATATTAGGGAATATACCTTTTTAGCCGCCAGTATGACGATGACGTCATTACAAATGAGTATAATTTAGACCGAGAATACTAAACTGTTGAGAAGCGACAGCCGGCGGCGGCGTCTTTGATCTTCTTTTGATCTCGATGGGCCCGTTTTCGATGACCTTGAATGACTCTCGTTTGACATTAAAGCAGCATAATCCGAGAAGACAACGGTTTTGTCTTCTCGGATAATATCTTGTTGTACGGGAGCATGGGGAAGTAAATTATCTCATGAATCAGTAAATAAATCGAAATTATTTATTTTAAGAACTTATTATGTATAGGTATGTTGGGGTTTACTTATAATAAGATATATATATGTATAGGTTACATCACACACAGGACAAAGACACAGGGCCGTTCCTGACGGGGCTGCAGCACGTGTACTCGCACGGGGCGGCGGAGATTAGGGGGCGGCGGAGATTAGGGGGCGGCATTTGATTTACAACGAAGTTGCGTATTAAAAAATATGAAACAATAAAACACAGTAGCATGTCAGGTTTAATGAAATACAATTAAACTCTGGTTTATAAAAACTAATATTAAATATAAACCCATGAACTACGTCTTTGCCATATTTTGCTCATCCATTAAATTTAGTGGTAAATGACGCTGCTAAAATAAACAACGAAATTGTCCAAAAATTATATGTATTTTTGCAGCATCAGCTGTAAGGTGGGAGGATTTGAGACTTAATATACCTATATTAACATTGAAACCGTCAATCGACACTCAATGGGATAGTAGAATAAATGTAATAAAATTAAATTAAATTTAATGTCAAATTTCAAATTTCAACAAGCTTACAACAGTCCTAATGAAATAGTCGATAACGATAAAAGATACATAAAAACGAGAAATATGGCACAAACATTAGCGGAGAAATTTATTTCATTTAAATTTATCTGTTCATTGATAATTTGGCATGAACGTTGTCTCAAATTCATAAAATTAATCTTTGCGAATGTGTAACTGTTTCAAAAAATTTAATTAACTATCTCGATGAAAAAAGGACTGATGAAAGTTTTGATCTATTTATCAAAGAAGCTGAATCACTAGCTGCAGAAATTAACATACTGCCCGAATTCCCTCTTGTTCATCAGCGAAAAGTCCCACGTCATTTCTCGTACGAGTCAAATGACGAGTTCGCTGTTGATCAAAAACGAAATTCTAGAGTAAATTTCTATTTTAGTATATTAGATACAACAAAAAATTCAATAAAAGAAAGGTTTTCTTTACTAGAGGAATGTAACAATTTATTTAAATGCTTCTACGAGTTTCACGAAATGAACCTGTTTTTTTGCGAAAATCATGTATAGATGTATGGTATAGATATGTATTCTTCTTTACAACAAGGACAGGGTAACTTTCCCTAACCAGCTATCGACGGAAATGAGCTGTGTAACGAAATTTTATCTTTTAACGCCATTGTTATCAATCCAAACCCTACTTTATATTAAGTTATATTATCGACAATGATCTTACCTCCTGTTTTCCTAATTTAGCTGTAGCCTTAAGAATATTTCTTACATTACCTGTGACAATGTCCTCTGGGGAAAGAAGTTTTAGTAAATTACAACTTATTAAAAAAATTTTAAGGTCTACTATGTCCCAAGAAAGATTGACTAGCCTTGCCACTATTGCACTAGAACAAGATATGCGCCAAAGCTTAGACCTATCAAATATAATACCTAATTTTGCACCTAAGAATTTCGTTTAGTAAAACGGTATTCTAATGCATTTTAAGCCCTATAACTCGAAAACGAATTAGGCTAAAATTTTTATTTTTAAGGCGACTTTTTGTACCTACACCAAGCAGTATGTGCAAAAATAAATTCTAATTTAATAATAATCTTAAGTCTCTTCTTCTCTTTTTTAATTTAAAAATAAATTTCATTTAAACCAAGGCAGGGGGGGGGCAGTTTCTCTTTTGCACGGGGCGGCAGAAGCTCCACGAACGGCGCTGGACACTCAGTAGGAGAAAATTTATATATTTCCGCAACGGTATTTTTTTTAAATACTATACATATTTTTTTCTAATTATTTTTTACATATTTTTAAAACACAGGTAAACATAACAGCTATTATTGTTTATAAATGCGATAAAATTTTTAATTTTCTATTACATTTTTTGCCATTTTTGTATGTTTGTAAATCTCTATTAGAATATTTTATAGTATAGACAATTTTTAACCGAATAAAAAACTTCAAAATAAAGAATTTGGGAAATTCAGAGTAAGCATGTACAAATTCCACCTTTTGCATTAGGCTTAATAATTGATGGGAAATTCCTTCTCCTAGAGAAATATTTTCAGTTTAACGGAGTTTTATCCACAATACTGAAATTGCACTCGACGCGCGTTTCGCTAACCATGTTAGCATCATCAGTAGATGATTAAAACTAAAACAGTTTCGAGTGCAATAATTCTGTCTCGGTATTGTGGATAAAACTCCGTTTTAGTGCATGTTGCCCAAGGTTCCAAACCCCAACATAAATATTTTCTAACTTTGAAGTAAATATTTTTTCCAATTGATAAATAAAAGTACATTCCATTGCAAATGATTCACATATCTCGCAGCTATGTACATCAAGTGCGTTTTTAATTAGATCACCGCAAATATAGTTGAAGGCATTTTGAGTTGTTAGGTTTTCATTTCTGTAGCTATAGTTTGGCAGAGTTATCGCATTAGTTATCTGATGTTCTTCATTGACAATATTTTCAGCTACATGAGCGGTATCAAAATTAATTAACAATTAATCAAAATCTTCTTGGCAGTTCATTTGGTCCGTATGGAAATAACTTTGCCAAAATAGCTTTCGGAAGGGGGTCTGAAACTGTATGGGGGTGGGATTAGCATTGTTACCGCTTTGTTGCCGCACTTCCAAATAAGTTTTCGATGCAATCTATATTTATACTTCTTGTTTTAAGTATTTAAAATTTGCTTTTGAAAGTTTTTCCCACATTTTGATAAGCCCATGAATTGTTACAGCCCAACATTTTGGAAATCTTACCCTGTAGGTTAGTCTATGCCAATTTTGTCAAAAATTTTCATTTCAGACAAAGACAATAAAGCATCTTTTAAAAATTTAATTTTAAATTGAGAGCCTTCAAATACTTTCTTAAACTTATAGGATGGTCATAAGGAGTATGAACACGTCAAATAGGTTACTAAATAAATATAAAGCATCTATTGTACCCAAGGCATCTCCAGGAAGAGCACCCAAATTCATATAGGTGTTCATTCCTGTTACCACCGAACGGCTTATGACTTGCTTGAGATGCTAGACTAACTCTCATTTTTTGAAAACTGGTGGGGTAAATATGTGAATTCGTAAGCTTGGGTGCACATCTGTAAGATTGCTGTTTATCCTTTTTAGAAAAATTCTCAATAAAAGTCCACGATGCGTTGTTGCTTTGACCAAGTGGCACGGGTCAAATATATAAACAAGATTTTTTCCTGCCAGTTCAAATTCGGCATTTTGAGCACTAACACCCAATGATTTTGATAGTTCAAGGAAATTTGAACCCACCACCCCTCCAATCAATTTTGTTAGTTTGCGTTAGTTGTCTAATCAACTTTCGGTTAGTGTCACTTAGTCTCAACTTATTTGAATCATTGAAGAGAGAGAG
>MU184929.1:59887-71678 GCA_016904865.1 Pissodes strobi
AAAATCACTCTCATGAAACCACAAGAACATTCACTTCAAAGATGCCGCTAGAAACCAATCCATTACGTTCTGCCACGTTTTCCACTGCAACACCTGATCGCATTTAGGCACAACGTACATGATGTGGTCACCTCTGTATTGGGCAAAACCAGAAAAAAGCCTCCGAGCTGTCGTGCTCCGGCCAACCAGGCGCGCACTAATTCTGAAAACGGCAGATTATTCAACAATCATTATAAAGAAACTTTTGTATAAAACATTTTTCTGTATCCCTTTTAACTAAGAAAATATAGGGTCATTTTGAAATTGACATTTTTTTTTATTTTCCCTCGTATCTCTTAAGCGAGCGAAATTTTTCAAATTTTGATTTGACCATTTTAAGTTAGACCTAAAAAGAGCACATGACACCTATATTACTTTTTTGATAGCACTAACAATTACGAAGATACCCTATAAAAGTGTCAAAAATGGGACACCCGGTACATTGTGCTTAAATGCCACCGGGCCACACTGAAACGATTGTTGAAACGATATATATGCACAAGTTTCACTGTATATACTATGTGACATAGAAAATAGAACACTTGGTGTTTTTCTATACAACACATAAACATGTTCTGCTATAAAACATCATATCCTCCCTAATAATAAAGCTATCGATGTTCTCAAAATGTTGTGAATAGTTTAACTTTTCTTAACTGACTTCAGTTAGAAAAAAATAATATTATTTTATTAGTTTTAAGTTAAGAATAACCTAATGGAAGAAAAACATGAATTTGACAACTCAGTAACATACTAAAACTCGACTGTTACCTAAAAGGATAACTATTTATTAAATAGTTTTAAGAAATAATTTATATAAAAATAAATACTTAGTTCCGGATTTCTGGGAAACGAAAATAAACCAAATCCTTGCCCAGTAACAACCGAACATTCCCTATAGATACAATTGTTACCCGAACTCGACATGCCTATAATTATTATTATTATATGAACATCGAAAAAAACCAACAGTAAAGCAAAAATACAGATCGTTAAAATGCACTATTAGCGACACGAACACTGCCACTTGGACTACAAAACAACTTATCTGTTGACATCAATGACATATCAGCATATTTGGCGAATGCGCATACTAGACTGAAATTATTCTGTCGCTTCTTAACAGGTTAGTATTCTCGGATTTAGACTACATAATACGCCATGTCCAAAGTTTCGTGAAGGAATTCTAAGTAAAAGCTATCAGAAACGTATACAAAGAGAACGGTTAAAGTCGCTAAATTCTAAAAAATCATAGGTTGCCGGTTTATTTCCACTTACTTGGTTAGAATTAAATTTCAAAATTATGTATACATAAAAATTATAACAATATCAGACACATTTTAGAGTTATAGTAATACTTACAGACATTTACATCTACACCTCGTTGTAGAAAACTCAGCGTACCTTTTTTGATAATATTTATTTCATTGTCCTACGGAAATGGATATGTACTTGCGTTAAGCAAAAATAAATATTTAGTACTTGGTAGGTTTCAGGAACTCAAATCCCAATTTTGTTTTGAGAATACGCTTGTCAACAACAAAACCTTTTAAATATTTTTGCACTCGTATGGTTTGGTAGTTAATTGATTTTGGAAAATATGTATATTGTATGGGTGTAGTATATCCTAATTACAACGTATTTATGCCGATTCCCTGAGATAATTATTTAGGCCTTTAGAGAATGTTTTTTGTTGTGTCATGGGAACTGACTAATTTCTTAACGCCTTAAATTGCGCTATTTTCAATTTCACGGTTGTATTGACGTATCGTAACCTCGATATTGGTAGTTAGTTTTTTGTTGCAAAGGCTAAGCGAAAACGGGTTCCAAAGTACAATTTGGGGATTTTCTGACTTGTGCCGTCACATACCTACTTGCTAGTTTCCTCGTCCTCTTGAATTCTAAGATTTCTCCTTAAATTTATTTTCTTTAAACACGGAATCTCTGTTAAATTATAATATTTAAAAAAACTTTAATTCTCAGAAAATTAATTTTGAATTCATATTGTTAACAGTAGATCCTAACACGTATCTATATGTTTCATAACCTGTTTGCATTTTGTATTAATTATTAACGTTCAACAAATGTCTGTTACGACCATATTATAATCATTGTTTTAAATTTCTAATCTGCAAGCATGCGGCACTCGGGATTCATGCAAAAACCAGGTAATAATGTTATTCTCTCATATTCATTAGCTTTATCTCTTTGTAGCCTTGTCGTCCTCGCGTTTCGCTGAAAATTAATGTCATAAAAATTCAATAGCGTTCCGTAGGAGCAGAAGAAATAAATTACAACCTATATAAACTTTTATTAGAAGAATAAAATCTTGCAAATGTAAGCGTTTTGCTTGTTCTTTCGCTCATATAATTTAATATTTAAGAAAATTATAAATTTATGAACTTAACTCTCATGATTGTATGTTTTTATATAATAATAATCGCCACGTTTTGTGATTTAATATTATGGGTACGATTTTAAACTTGCTTTATGGTCTAGCTTCTGCGTTACCACAAATGCATAAATTAAGTATCTATGAATACTCTGTCAGCTATTCTAATTGCAAGTATTTATAATTGTCCATTAGAAAGGTTTAAGAATTAAACTTAAAAAATACTGTAATCATCTAAAAACATTTAAATTACCTACTAATTAATTATCGCTCTCAGTTTGAACTTGAACTTGGAAAATATTATGTAAATATTCAACGATATCCAAAAAATATTTCGCAAACAAATAAGGCAAGCCAAAGAGGAGTGGTACAAAGAGAAGTGTGACGAAATAGAACTACTACAGGCTAAAGACGACGATTTTAATTTGTATAAAAGGATTAAAGAAATAACAGGAACATACAAAAAACAAAAAACTAACATACAAAAAGATGAGAATGAAAAAATAATCTTCGAAATAGAGGAAAAACTAAAGGCATGGAAAAAATGCATAGAAGAACTCTTTAAGGATAACAGAAAGAACGAGGAATGGATCGATGAACAGGAGGAAAACGGACCCGAGATAACGAAGTCAGAGGTCGTGTACGCTATAAAAACACTAAAATGTGGGAAAGCCTGATCGCCGGATGAATTACCTGCCGAAATAATCAAACTGATAGAATGGGAACATACAGATATTCTGCTGGACTTATTTACCACCATATATAATACAGGAATCATACCAGATGAATGGATCATATCAACCTTTGTAGTCATCCCCAAAAGCTCCAACGCAAAACAATGTGCAGATTATCGCACAATAAGTCTCATGAGCCATACATTGAAAGCACTCCTAAAAATTATACATAACAGAATGTATAGGAAATTGAAACAAGATATCAGCGAGACGCAGTTTGGTTTTCGAGAAGGTTTTGGCACAAGGGAAGCATTATACGCTTTAAATGTACTCGCACAACGATGTATGAACATAAATCAGGATCTGTACATATGCTTCATAGACTACAACAAGGCTTTCGACAGGGTAAAACACGATCATCTCATCACAGGTTTAAAATCAAAAAAATTAGACAGAAAAGACATCAGAATTATTGCTAATTTATATTACAATCAAAAAGCAATGCTAAAGATAGAAGGACATACTACAGAACAAATGAAAATAGAAAAAGAAGTCAGGCAAGGGTGTATTCTGTCACCGGCACCACTATTCAACCATTATTCGAAGGAAATCATGAAAATTGCATTAAGTGATGAAACAAGGGGAGTTAACATAAACGGAATACCCATTAATAACTTGAGGTATGCTGATGATACAGTACTGATAGCAGACACACTCCAAGATTTACAAATACTAGTGAACAAAGTAAATGAAGAAAGCGAACAATATGGACTGACAATGAACGTGAAGGAAACTAAATTCATGTTGATTAGCAAAAGAACAAACAATGTCGGACAAATCTATATACACAACCAACCCGTGCAACAGGTAGAAAAGTACAAATACCTCGACTGCTCGAGACAACGACTACTCCCAGGAAATAAGATTTAGAATAAAAAAGGCAAGATCAGCGTTTATGAAAATGAAAAAATATTCTGCACAAGAGATATCAGTTTGGCCTTGAAAATCAGAATGTTGAGATGCTATGTGCTGTCTGTGCTGCTTTATGGCATGGAGACATGGACCCTGAGGAAGGAAGATATAAGAAGGCTAGAGGCTCTCGAACACTGGACATACCGGAGAATACTAAAAATTAGCTGGATAGAAAGAATAACAAATATTGAAGTGCTAAAACGGATGAACAAAGAAAAAGAAATAATTCTGACAATTAAAGAACGAAAATTGCAGTATCTGGGACATTTTATGAGGGGGTCAAAGTACAGCTTGTTACAACTGATAATACAGGGAAAGATTCAGAGAAGAAGAAGTGTCGGGAGAAGACGCCACTCGTGGTTGAAGAATCTGCGTGACTGGTACGGATGCACAACGAATCAGTTGTTTAGATCTGCTGTTTCAAGAATACGCATAGCATTGATGATTCCCAACCTTTGCAAAGAAGACGGCACCTGAAGAAGAAGAAGAATCCAGAAAAATTATAAACAACGCTCGCGAACAGCGCAGGCAATTAGGAACCTTAGAGTTGCAATGGTTAGCAGATTTTATGACATACCTAGTCAAGCGGACCATCAGCCCGGCAGACTTTTATATCTTACCCATTCAGCTCACCTACGGCAGTCCATATGGACGTGGTAGCTGCTCTAACCATATCCAAATCTTCAGACCCAGCTCTAGAAGTGCAGTTCACAGGAACGTATTTCTTGAGGGATACCTGCCTAAAAAGTACTAAAGTCGAATCTACGATAGATCTGTCAAAATTTTAAGGTAAGTGACTTTTAAAGTGGAACAGTTATAGTGCCTTAAAAGGCTGAGTTAATTTAAGATAAACCAAGAACCTTAAATCATTATCCTATGAAATAACCAAACCTAAACATAAATTAACACCACACCGTTCTTAAAGAACTTTATTATAATACAGGGACTAAAACCTATGAACAATTCAAACCATACCTGAACCTAAAGAACATGCGTGTTTTAGTATTCGGGTATAGTGTAAGCTCATTAAGTTTTTGATCAATAGACGTTGGTATTGTTTTCTCATTATGTCTTTGACGATTAGACGTGTTTTTGTTTTACCTGCCTTCTTTATTATCTCTTCTCACCTGACGTAGATGGATCCATAATCTGAGCTATACAACGTGCGCGCCATACCTGGCGTGGCATCACGGATAACTAGACGTGACAATATTGTTAAAAAGGATATATAAATGAAATAATAGTAATTTCAATTTATTTATATTAGAGATAATTTGTCATTAATTAGCTTGCTTCTTTTAATTTAAAACAAATTCACAGTCTTATTCGCATATAATTTTGCACTGGTTTCTCTGATAATGTTTGTCAGTTTATTGACTTTTCCTTCGGTACCTACATTAATTGTAAATTAAATATTTTTAAGCGCATTTTTCTACTGTTAATATAAACCCCTTTAGAACGACTATAATTGAGATTGAACCCTTCAGTGTTAAAAATATTGTATCACCAATGTATTTGTATATCGTTGACTAAAATTTTTACAAAAGACATTATGACAAATTTGAAAAAGTTGTTGTTAAATTTTGGAAATGAAATCAAATCTACATAGTTCAGCTGGGGAAAATCATTTACAATAAGTTAGGCAAGAGCTCTCGGAACAATAACTTTTCTAGATATTTGTAGAGAAATTTTAAAACGTTATAACATGTTTTGTTAACTGCTTAACAAACGGCCCATATTTCAGGTTTACTCATGGGTTTTTTTTTTCATTTAAACGCCTGGGTCTATGACTTGTCAGTTAGGTGAAGGCGCCACTAAATTATTTACTAGGAATATATCAATGATTCTTTATCATTAAAATTAGGGTAGTAAAATTTAAAAAAATACCCTTTATAAGAAAGCCAAAAAAACTAAAGATAAGATATACGAATTAATTACCATCCCGAAAATAAATATCAGGGCTCTAATTAAATTATTTATTTAAATATAAAAACTTGCATAGACGTAACTCCAATAAAACAATTAAACAGATCCCAAACTAAGTTTAGGTTATGGTATCTTCCACAAAATAATGAGAAAATTCTCTAAAATATTTATTATCTGACTTGTCAGATTATTAAGTCTTAATCTAGGTATTACAACATTAATATTGCCCAATTCCTATTTTGAACTATTTAGTTCTAACTTAAATGCTTAATTATTAAAGTTCTGACTAAACCCAGTCAATGATGAAACTCCATAGACAGGAATTATTTTACTAAACTAAAATTATTCTACATTAATCCCATGGCAGCGATAATATCATTATACCAATAAAAAATTAATAAAGATGTACTAAATTAATGAATTAACCTATGACGTAAATATATTCATATATAGCCGATAACTATTTACAGGTGAACACGAATTTAGCTCATTTCAGGGCCTGCCTTTAGGCTAAAAGTCAAAGCTGCAAATTACAGTTAAATAAAACAGTTCACTGCTATGAGGCATACAGCCAATTTCAGCAAAAGTGTGTCGTTCACGTGGGTAGACTCAATATAAGAATAAATTAAATAATTATCAACACAGTAGCAAAAATATTCACTTCCTTCTAGTATTACTAAACTAAATTATGATAAGAGAGAGAATAGATCGATAAGAGATAATATTTAACATAAAGCCATTTTTCGGGAAGTTAATAAGCAAATACGACCAGTAATTATGACTTGTGGTAAGAACATAACATTAAGGTAAATGTATCAAGCACAAAAGGTTAAATCAACTAATTACGGTCCTACAGCTAGGCATTTGATATTCGAGACAATATCAAAAACGATAATGAAGAAAATAGGTATTTATAAGTCAAGTCACGATAAGAAACAGAATAGCTCAATATTAGATAATATCAGACCTAAAGCCATTGATCGGTAAGTTAACAAAAGAAACATTTAATTGAAAAGATAAGGCAAACTTGCTCTCTGTAGATCCTATTACATGGAATCCACCGGCAGAGTGTGACTTGAAAAATATACATGGTTCATATGAAAATATCATTGATTTTCTACTTTCTGACTTAGATATTAATTTACTTTCAATATGTCAATGAATATTTCGATCAATTGTTTCATGGTATGTTACTAATGTAAGGAAATTTTTGATTTAATTAATATTGTTAGAATGTAACGGTTAGAAAATGACGATATGCTTAATTGCAAATCAAAGCTAAATTTCATCTAACTTTTTAAAAATTTTTTTTCTTATTTAAATTTTAATTATTTTACATTCGGTATTTTGTCAAGAATGAAGTGAAATTTTTTCGAAGTAAGTGTGTTTTAAATATGGATTGAATTTCAAAATAAAGCCCACATACGAATGATAACAATACTACTCAACTTTACAGTATAGTTGTAGAACACTGATCGTCGCTTTTTTAACAATATATATAATTTTATTGTCCTACGGAGATAAAAAAGGAGCCACACATGTGCTTGCGTTAAGCAAAAGTAAATATTTAGTATTAGATAGGTTTCAGGATCTAAACCTCAATTTTATTTTGTGAATACGCTTGCCAACAACAAAACAAAATACTTTTGCAATTGTATGGTGTTGTGGTTAATTTACTTTAGAAAATATGTACCTTGTATGGGTGTAGTAGATCCTAATTGAAACGAATTTGCCGAATCCGTGGAATAATTCGTTTTGGTTTGGCCAAATTCCTGGTTCATGTTATCGGTATATTATTTAAACTTTTAGAAAATGTTTGATGTGTCAATATCTTACGTGGCGGTATGAGGGTAAATCTCGGCAAATGGGACAGAAATGTGCATGCGGATGTTGACGAAAATCTGTATACGGCTGTAACATCATAACCATGCGCAGTGATTTTAAGAGGGTTGCTCAAATATTTGTGCATGTCGATATAGGATATGTTTACACATCAGTGTCTCGAGTACTAGCAGACTCGCTCATTTTTTGTTATGTCATCGGAACTGACTAACTTCTTAACGCTTTAAATTGTACTATTTTAATTTTACGGTTGTGTTGGCGCTATTGCTAGTTAGTTTTTGTTGCGAAACCTAAGCCAAAATGAGTTACATAGTACAATTTGGGGATTTTCTGACTTGTGCTGTCTATAAGTTGGTGGCGCCTTTTTAAATCATCCTCCCACGCCCCGCTCTCTCTCTCTCTCTTACTTCTCGGCATTTCAGGAATTCGCACGCTTCGAAAGCAGCTCGTTCGTCGTTTGTTAATTTTAAATTTTCGTAACTAAACTTTATTCATGTTCAGTTTCATAATACAATATGAGGTGAAGGTAAATAAATAAAATTAGAAAATAAAGAGCGTGTCAAGAATATTTGTTATAAAACCGAAAAGAGTTTAACTTTAAAAAATGGTAATTTTTTTAGACAGTGTGCGAATCCATCATCATCTTTTGTCACAAGGTCGAAAAATGGATACTTCCGATTAGACTGAAAGTTGATATCCGATAAAGAAAAGTGACAAATGTTTTGCTTTTGGAATTCTTTAGCCTATGGAAAGATTGTAATGATCAGAAAATGACAGCATACTTCATTACTTATAATTAGTATCTAATTTACTCTTACATTGCTATTAAATTTTCTTGTTCACCATTCTGACAAGAATGGAATTAAAACACACGTAAGAATGGTATAATATATTGGTCAAACTACATATTATACTAATTCATCTCCTTATAATTTCGGTTAAAATCCAATAATGTACATCTACATCTTATTGTAGTGATTTGGTCATTTGTTCTGACAATATCCTTATATTTCATTGTCATCCGGAAGAAGTGAAGGGGGTCACACATGTAGTTGCCTTAAATAAAAGTAAATATTTAAAATTAAGTGGCTTTCGGGAGCTAAACTACCATTTTGTTATAAGAACAAATAAGTCAATAATGTTCATTGTGCTGAAAAATTTCATTCATTTCACATATTGTCTGAATTTTATAAAATACGTTCCTTGTATGGGTGGAATTCTTATTACAATAGATTCTATATTTATTTCTTTGGTCAATAGGACTTTATTGACTAAATTCCTAAACGTTCTGTCATTGCTCTCTTTTGTTTCAAATTGCTTTTGGGAAAGTTTTTGATATTGATTAAGTAGTTAAAACCTTTGTTATTAACTTTCCTAGAAGAAACAAACTCACAATATGTAATTTGAGACAATTAACCTCACCTTATCCTGTAATTCTTGCCTTATGTTGAAAGTTATTTGTAGACTGATACCATCGTAAAATGCCCTATTTTCTATAATATCGCATTCAAATCAATAAACTATTTTCATGGCGCCCATCGTAAAATGCGTTTGACCGAGTTTAATAAATATTTGTTTCTGGAACTTATTATTTTTCTGTCAATATTAAACATCACAAGTATGGTATAGAGCATACCTACTGGTGTCGTAGGGCAACGTAGCGAAATAGAAAAAAAATACAAACCGTGAGTGGTTTGGGTTCTCAAATATCGTCATCCTTAATCGACACAGGTTGTTGGGAGAACGTTACAAGATTCATTTTGAAATCCTGCCGAATGTGCTTTCCGCATGTTGGGCAGAGCATCGGCTCAAAGTTTAATCTGCTCGCTCGTTTTAGTGAAAATATTAGGAAACCAATTAGGTGCCTATTATCTTTTTGGCAAGGGTGCTTATTTAAGTTTGGTAGGATTTGCCAGGTCAAAACCTTGGGTGATGTTGTTTCAAATATTAACAAGAGGGCCATGTTTATGTGTGAAATGTAGCACATAGCTCATAGGGTATTAATTTTTTAGTTTAAACTTGAGAATATTCCTCCTAGCCTTCTTTCTATCACCTCCAACTACGCAATTCAAACAAAGGACACTATTATAGAGTTGGCAAATGTGTGGTGTCAAAGCAGAACAACTTTTAAAATATTGTTGTAGGGATGTTCTACCGTACCCATTTTTGCATATCAAGCAAAACCTTGTTTTTACCTTTGGTGTATTGCTTATTTGGTGACGGAACTCACTGCATAGCTAGAAATTTTCACTGGCTTCACGGCAGGTGAGTGAGTCACTTTTTGTTTTTAATGCATCTACATTTTGTGACTATACGCGTGGATGGTTGCAAATGTTTTTTTAATTGCTGATTTTAGCGTTAACAGATTAAAAAAACCTTATCAGGTAAAATAGCAATTTTTCCTTGGTAATATTTTCTCTGGCATTTTATTCTGTCTTTGCCTGTAAATGTAAAGCTTTGAATATATTGTCACGACCTGTATGGGACGACGCCACGCCTTGGATGGTATGCAGGTTCATATAGTTCACATTCTGGATCAATTTACGTCAGGTGAGAAGAGATGACAAAGAAATCACTTCAGTTTAAAACAATAACAATGTCTATTGGCCAAAGACTTGATAAATTTACACGGTACCCGATTACTAAGTTGCGCATGCTTTTTCAATTGAGGTATACTTTTGAATAGGTTTTTGGTCACTGTTTTATGATATAGTTTTCTAAGAGTTGTGGTGTGTTTTATTTATGGTTAGCTTTGACTTAATTGCACTCAGAGATTATACTGCACTCTAACTATTTAACAGATTCTACTTTGAAATTATTTTTCTTAAAATTTTGGCAAATTTATCGTAGATTTGACGTTACTACTTTAGGTGGGAGAAAGAGTTCAGGCACATGTGTGCTGCGAAACTCTGATTTAGATAGGACCGCCAGCCTCTATCTGCAGCTGGCTTGCCAGTTTCCTTAGGAACCGATATCTGCACGTTGCAGTTGATGGAGGCATTTCAAACACATTCACCATTAACGCGGGCGTGCCTCAGGGTGCAATACTTTCGACAACTCTGTTCCTCACCTATATTAATGACTTGCTAACCGAAGCGAATAATCCTGTTTACAATTTTGCATATAACAGTATCCCTGTCTCCCACTTTAGATCAAAAAATCCTTTACCAGCGACTGAGTCTGATCACCCCAGACAAGAGCAGATTACAGCAATTAATCAAGATCTGGAGAAAGCTCAATCTTGATGTGACAGAAATTTGGTCCAGTTCATTGCAGCAAAGACTCAAGCAGTCACGTTTACCACGAGGGGCAATACGGCGGGTCCTGACGTCATTATGGTAAGATCTACCATTCCTCCTTCATCCTCGTCAATCGGACTGCTGGCTGGGTGTCTCGGTCAACAGCAATATGTCAGCCTCCCAGAAGCTTGGTGCGCTATTTCGCAACAAAAAAGTGTAAACACCGCAGCAGTTGCTCTTGTTCTTCAAAGCGCAAATAAGGCCGTGCTTAGAATATTGCTCACACATCTGGGGTGCCGCACCAAAACACACCCTAAAGCTGCTGGATTCCATTAAGAAGAGAGCTGTGCGTCTCGTCGACGTCCCTGAGTTGACCCGGAGTTTGGATACTCTGGAACACCGCAGACAAGTAGCCGAGATGTCCCTGTTTTACAGATACTTTCACGGAACATGTTCTCAGGATTTTGCCCGCCTCATCCCGCCCCTGGCAGCGCCTGTCAGACAATCACGACAGACGGCAAGAGCGCACCAGTTCGGCGTACAACTAGAAACACCTAGAACATCGCTTTACAAGAACTCTTTTGTCTGGCGCACTGCATCACTGTGCAACTCCCTCCCAGGACATCGTTTCCCCCCTAATTACAACCTACAGCTATTCAGGAACCGTGTCAATTAACATCTTCGCACACACACACACCGTTTGTCGA
>MU184929.1:91678-102721 GCA_016904865.1 Pissodes strobi
ATGCATTAAAAAATAAGAAAAGTTCAGATAGATATGGTATAACAGTCGAACTCATAAAGTCAGTTAAAAACTTAATAATTTGTCCTTTAACAAAACTGATAAACCAATGTTTTAAACAGAACAGTTTTCCTGATGTTCTTAAAAGTGCAGTAGTGATTCCATTATACAAAAAATATAATGTGGAAGAAATATCCAACTATTGACCAGTGTCTCTGTTGCCAATTTTACCGAAAATTGTGGAAAAGTGTATGGTTGTGAGAATAGCAAATTACTTTGAGGATCATAAAATTTTTTCGAGCCAGCAATTTGGTTTTCGGAAGGATGGAGGCACTGTACTTGCAATCCTGGTGATGCTCTCAAGTATCATTGACTCTTTTGAAAATCGGGCGTACCATGGATCATTGTTTCTCGATTTGAGTAAGGCCTTTGATTGTATTTCCCATTCAATACTGCTTCAGAAGTTAAAAATGTATCATTTTCAGGACTCTAGCATCCAGATTCTGGAATCATATCTTAGTGGTCGGAAGCAAAGGGTGCAGGTTGATGGGTTGGTATCATCAGAGAGGGAAGTAAGGATAGGCGTGCCACAAGGTTCAGTTCTTGGCCCAATACTTTTCTTAATTTATATTAATGATCTGCCAAATTATGATAACATCTCCAAATTTACTATCTTTGCTGATGATACTACTGTCTCTCTACAAACACTACAGTTCTTGGTCTGGAGCGAGGTTTGTTGGAGGCACAGTTACGGGCTGGAAAATGGTTTGAGTCAAACAGGCTATTACTTAATAGTAATAAAACTCAAAGGATGATTTTTTGTTTGCGGGATTTGGGTGACCAATGCCAGGAAGCTGTTAAGTTCCTAGGAGTCTATCTAGACCCTAAATTACAGTGGTCTACCCACGTGGAAAGCCTGTCCAAGAGATTGAGGGGGACTGCCTTCCTCCTCAGGGGTCTTCGGGGATTAGTATCAGAGGAGGTACTAATGTCTGCATATTGGGCCTTGTTTCACTCTGTGATGACTTATGGCATCTTGGCATGGCGTGGTGCACATTGTGCGGACAGGGTCTTTGGACTTCAGAGGAGGACAGTTAGGTTGTTGGCGGGATTGCCTTTTCGGGGGCTGCAGGGATGCCTTTGTTGGTTTAAAGATTATTATATTACCTGCTGCTTTTATCTTGGAGAGTGGCTTATTTATTAAAAGGCGCGAAGAACAGTTCACCCTCCAATCCAACAAGGGGCGGGGACAACATTAGGCCGGTTTTCTGTCGACTTAAAAAGAGTCAAAACAGACCCGAATTTATGTCTGTTAAATTGTTTAATAAATTACCAACAAGTGTTAGAATGTTGCCACTCTCTAGACTCAAATCTGAAGTAAAAACATATTTGATTCAGCTTGCTCCATATAAAATCACAGACTATTTTTTCTCTTATTAATGACGTGTTTACCTATTTCATATATATTTTGACTTGAATAAACAATTTTGAGTTTTAAATTTTGAGTGCAGGTTCTCTGCTGTTCATTATTTACAGCAATGATTTGCCATTCTATCATCGTTTGCTGATGATAAGACTGCCGTGGCTCTTGATAAAAACCTACGTTCGTTAAATGATAGGCTAGTAAAGGCATAGTCCAGGGCTTTGGATTGGTTTTCTGCGAACCAACTGAGCCTGAATGACAGTAAGACTGAAAAAATATGTTTTACCTTAAGTAATTCCGTTGATGTAAATGACAATCCATCATCTGTTAGATTCTTGGGTATTCATCTGGATCAGAAGCTGACCAGGTTCCACCATGTTGATTCCCTTTCGTCCAAACTGTCCTCAGGTATATATGCATTGAAAAATCTAGTCAATACTGTCTCTGGACCTACTCTTAAATCAGCTTTCCATGCTTTAATGCAGTTAAGAATATTATATGCACTGTTGATCTGGGGACATGCCTCCCAAGCAGGTCGAATCTTCGCCCGACAACGGAAGGCTATTCGTGTTATTTTGAGGATCCGTGTGAGGGACCTTATCGGTCTTCAAGGAAAGAATTAAAGCATTTTCAAGGAAAGAATTAAAGCATTTTTATCTTTTTTTATCCTTTGAGAAATTTTATAGTTGTGATTTTGTAGATTTTAGCTTTTGAAAGCATTTGTGTGTCACTGTTTAATTTATTGTATTTTGTACTGTGGTTATAGGTTGTTTTAGTGTATTTGGATACTAATGATCGGTATGTGTTTAGTGGTTTTTGACCTTACGACTTTTAAGCTTGTTTGGTCAAAAATATTTGCTGAACTATTGACAGTTGAGAAACAGAGTCACTTTTATAAATTATTTTAGATTAAATTATGTCAAATTACCATGTTTCTGGTATTTAGTAAGTTAGGGGCTCTTTTGGAAAAATTGGACTGAAATCTTGATAGTTAATATTTATATTTAGCTATCCTGTTTTGGATTTTTATTATTTGTGTTATTGCCATGTAAAAGCAAATTACTATTATATTCTATTCCATTCTAAATTCAGTTTCATTGCTCTCCTAAAAAAGTTTCTGCTGTGTTGTTTGATAATACCCAGTGAAGATTTACAGAATCTTGCTTATAATTTGGTATGCTTCAACCAAAATCCATAGATTTTCTAATATCTTAATCTCATATTTTACTTTAATAGCCACTGACCATACTTCGCATTCCCCAAAACCATTACTTAGCAGTTTTATTACCCTTTTACTAAGTTATAAAAAATCAAACGAGTAAGTTTCATCAACTACAAAAATAATAAAAAAACAACTAAAATAAGCAGGTTGGTGAAAAATCAGCATTTGAAAAAAAAAATGGAAAATAATGAACAAACGCGAACTACCCTGGTCATCATCAAACATTCCGGATGCTTCGGGTCTCTGAGTCTCTGCCACTGCTTTACTTGTGAGGCAGTTATACAATGTCATTTGGACTATTGGAGCGAATCGTGTTGCCAACTACATTACATCCTGATATTTGGCTTTTTTAGTATGGTACGGCTGGGATGTCAGAAGAAACTGGGAAATTGTTTTCAAGGTCTTTCAAGATTTAGAATAATTAAAAAATCGGAAGGCTAGTAGATACACTAACTTTAAAACCATCCAAGTACTGTATTGAAAAATGCTGTAATTGGAAACCGGCACATCCACTTGTCCGCATTTGAGATCACATTTTGAAAATATTTAAAACTGACCACTAAAGCTCAGGATCATATTTTGTTTTACCAGAATGAGAATGAACTAAAATGTAATTTTCTCTTCAACTCCATAAGAAGAAAATCGGCCTTAAGGTCATGACTCTGCTTTTCCGTTTCTTACTATTTTTTTTCATTTCTATCTAAGATCACATCTTTAAGTTTGTTATGCAATATGTCCCGTATCCGAGCGAGGTGATACAAAACTGTAGTTGAAGTTCTCCTTGAAATATCGATAATAAAAGTCATAGAGTACTTTAGGTTTATATTCAGGATCATTCCCGGCATACTAGGTATCAAAGTAGTTAGAAAAAACTTATGAAAATAAACTGGATCCTGCTATCTTTCTTCATTTTTCAGTTACAGGGCTTCAAACCCGCTTAAAATAAAATAGGATCCTGTATAATAATATCACATTTTAATTTAATATAGATTGCCACGTAACAAACTTCACTATTAACAAAACAGGTACTACGCATTTTAATTCAATTTCGTTTACCTTAAAATAAAGCCAGCCGCAGATGCATTAATTGTATACAGAATTTCCTCCCGTTTTGTTTAGAAATTCTTAGGGAAGCTTTATAAATCCACTTTTTCCGGATTTTCACAAACTTTTTCGATAATTTGTTTTCTACATTAAAGTTTGGCCTGAAAAGAGTATTAGTTAAAATTCCAGTCCAGTTTGTTTCCATAATGGCATGGAAATAAGGCATGGACGAAATAATCGAGTTTTGGACGCGACAGAAAGTTGCCTTAACATTCCCTTAGAAAAGGTTACTTGAAATTTATTAGAAAGGTTTTTTTAAGCTTGGAATTAGATTAGTGGGATTCTTTCGGCATAGGGGTATGCTCCACACGATATCGCCAGGCTTAAATTTAATACGGCAATTTTTCAGGGCCTTCATGCTTAAAATAAAGTTGTAATAGCTATTCGTCTTTCAATATCTTTCGACACAGAGGTAAGAAATAAGCGAGCATTAAACCACGCATATGGTTCATTAGACAAAAGTTTATTCGCAAATACAGTCAAATCAGTTACTCATATTTCTCATCTCTTTAGACATTTTCGCTATTACCAAATTACTGCATTTCCATTGCCAATATTGTCATATTAGTAACGGTCTTCAGAATATGGCGATTTTGGCACCTTTTGAACCGATTGTATATTTAAGTTCAAAGTTGAAAGATTGGTGGGCGGCAGTTTGCCATAAACTTAAATAATATAAAAATGAGCCAATAATAGATGTGTTATTTAACAGATACAGATGCAGACACTTGGAAAAAGCGTCTTAGTGCTTTCGCTCTGTTTTTAACAACAGATTTTTCTTTGATCATTTGAATTTTTTTAAAAATTGGAATTATTGAAACGAAAAATTTATGACCACTAGTCGATTTGGGCGTTTTAGAAGGAATCAGCATCATGTGATTTTTTAAAACCTAAGCTGAAGAAAAATATTTTAAAAACCCTGCAAGGGCTTTCATTCCTATGGATTTTTAGGGAAGTGGAATCTTCTTTATTTTCCTGGAATGTCTAACAATACATTATTATTAATCAACACTATTATTGCCTGGGCGTATTGAAGACGCGAATGCGATAATAGTTGCATAACCATGGTTAATATACATTTTTTCCACAACTAACAGATCTACACAATTCATATTTAACTGTTAAGAAAATGACACTAATTTTCTATTGAACTTCGCTCTATTTTATTTATTAAACATAATCGGACGTGTGTAAGTTCCGGCGCAAAACCAAGAAACAGGCGTCTTTGCTGCCCTCTATACAGATTCATTCGCACTTGGGCTCTCAATTGAGCAATATCCGTCTCAATCTCGATAAAGTAAAGTCTCCGATACTTATTTCATCTTAATCCGCGAAAGCAACCTGTCCCAGTGACACTTGGTCATGTATATTCTCTGCCATGGTGGTCGAGTACTAAACGCATAGTTGCCTAATATGGACAATAAGGTAACATTTATCCTTGTATTATTATTTCTATTTTATCTCAGCGTTCTATCAGTCAATCAATCACATAATTAATTGTTCCGCCGAAAATTTGATCAGCATTTTATTGTGATGAGCTGTAGTTTTATATTTTTAAATATATGTAAGCTTTTGTTAGGAATTAGGATTAATTATTTACACTGTATTTATATTTAAACAATTATCTGATTTGATTGTATTATTAATATTCATACCTTTAAGTTATTTTCAGGTTAGATGACGTACATACAAATATTCCTAATTTTAGTTGGTTTTGTTTTTTATTTTCAAAACCACTGTAGAATTAACACTATGATAATTTATTCTTCTTCTTTATTTCGGAAATCAACTTAATTGAAATCTATATCAATTACAATTGATTGGCTAACTGAAACACACATTAAAATTTTCAAAATACAAATAAATATTAAGATCTTCTCTAGAGCTTAGGAAAGGTTCGGATTAACATTCTATTCTATATTTGAACTTTTTCTGAGGATTATCATTGTCTACAAGAGACATGGCTTGATCAACATAATGTGGAAATTTTTATTGGTACTAAAGCAAACTAGTACGCATTTAATACCGCCTTATCAATAGTAAAGAAATTCATAGCTTATTCATCCTATTATATTTCTCGCAAAACCTGAATAAATAACGAGTTAACTTCAAAATCACCACAATTGTCATATCTGAAAGATATGTTACCAGACTCTTCACTTTCAGAAGATTTCAATTCAACCCTGACTTTTTTTCTCATCTTTTTAGGTTTCAGGATATTTTTCAGTGGTAACATTTCCCATTCGATTCTGAACACCAGTGGCGGTTATAACCTCGAATCTGACACATATTTTCTACTTGATGAAATTTAACTGGGTTATTACTTTGCTCGAGTTCCAGTGAAGTATTTTTTTTTTGGAGGGGCTAAAAAACTCTTCGAAAGACACCTTGGTTTTCGTGACGATCTTGTGTGGCCGAGGGTGTGGGATTCGTTCCCTCTAGGGATACGCCTACCCACTAAAAAACTTACCCCGTTTTCTCTCCGCGAGCATCCTGGGACCGTTTATGCAACATTCTTCGCGCATGCAAGGCTGTTCTATGGTGGTGCCACTTGGTTTTGTCATTTGTTTCGGTCTATTTCTATTTGCTTCATAATTTGTCGTATTAGATTTTGCATACTTTGCCATTTTTTAGACCTTTCCATTAACTTTGCGGTCAGGTTATCTGGGTTCAGTTGGCATCCTACAATTTGGTAAGTCTCCAATCTTAGTTCGTCCCATTTTTTGCAAATAAATATGTTGTTGTATGTTCCGAACTATCCCGCTCTTGACAGTACAAACATCTGTCACTGTCAGATGCCCCGATGGAATTAAGGTATGTATAAAAAGATCCGTGTCCCCTTAGTACTTGAGTTAAGAAGTAATTTGTATTTCTGTGCTTACAGTCTAGCCAAGGTTTAATTCTAGGGATTAGCCTCTAGGACCACTGCGCCTTTTCCACTGCGTTATCCCACCTTTCCTGCCATGTCTCAATTGTTTTCTCCCTTTCCCTTTGTTTGATCTGGATCTTAGGGCCCTCTGTTTCGTAAATTCGTCTTCTTTCTTTGGCTATTAGATCACCGTAATAACTTGTAGAGCACTCGAGCAAGCTGTGCGGTAGGCACAAGCAACTCTAATAAGGATTTTCCTTTGGGCACTAATCATTTTGTCCCTGTGAACTTTGACGTTCATTGTCTCATGCCATATCGGTGCTCCGTACAAAAGGATTGAATGAACTACGCCGCTTAACACTTTTCTCTTGCATTCCCTAGGTCCTCCAATGTTGGGCATTAGCTGCGACAGTGACGCTGTTCTCTGCTCTGCTTTTTTAATGACAGTCTTAAAGTGTTCGGTAAAGGTTTTATTTGCACTCAGTATTACCCCTAGGTATTTTACCGACTGGCTGGGTATTATTGTCACACCATTTATCTCGAAGGAGATATTTGCTCTGTTTCTTGCACCTTTCAGGATTAGTGCTTCAGTCTTTTCTGGAGCAAGTTCGAGTTCGTGCCGCGTTAGCCAGACATTTATTCTGCGCAAGGCTTCATTAACTTTTAGACACAGAAGCTCCACATCGTTCGCGCTTACGAGGATAGCCAGGTTATCGGCAAATGCTACTTTCTTCACCTTGTCTCCCAGTTCCTCCCTGAGGATACCGTCATAAAGAATATTCCACGTTAGAGAACCCAGCACCGATCCCTGCGGCACTCCGCATGACACATTTATTTGGTTTCCCCCAATCTTTAGGATCCTGTTTTGGAAGTAACTCTCTATCACATTAACCAGATAGTTTGAGATGTTGATCTCTTTAAGTTTATGAATAATTTTACTCCAGACGGCCGTATTAAAGGCGTTCCTGATATCTAATGTGATAAGCGTACACCATTTTTCCGTTGTGTCTCCTGCAGCCTTTAGAACGGATTCTACGGCTTGAATCGTGCTTTTTTTCTTAACAAATCCATATTGGTCCGCTGATAGTCCTCCCTTCTCCTTGATTTCCTTATCAAGCCTTTCTCTAATCATAATTTCAAAGGGTTTGCCCATGGTATGCAAAAGGCAGATTGGTCGGAATGCTGTGTTACTCTCCAGAGATTTTCCGCCTTTCATTAGCAGGCAGACCCTTGCAATCTTCCATCTGTCTGGAAACACTTGTTGTTGAAGAAGTTTGTTAAGAATTCTCAGCACAGACTCCGGCATTATGTCAATAAGCTTCTTTATTGCTTCAGGTGGTATATTATCCGGTCCTGGGGCTTTGCCATTTTTCATGGCGGTTTTGGCTCCGGCAATTTCCTCGCTCGTGAAGGGTTCCACATTGCTAGCAGCTGCTCCCCTGATCCAATCATCACTTTTTCGTGGAAATAAGGTCTTCGCAATTTCCAATTTCTTTTCAGAAGAGAGGTTGTAGGGTAGAGTTGGGTTTTTCAGATGTTTGACTGCGATTTTGTAGCCGTTTCCCCATAGGTTATTGTCCAGTTCCTTGCAGAGGTCCTTCCAATGTTGTGTTTTTGACTTACTTAATAAATTTTTGAGTTCCTTCCTCTTGTCTTTATATTCTCTAGATAGGTGGTCATGGTAGTTAGCGTTTTGAGGATCTCTCGCTCTTTGGCGTGTTAGGGTTCTTCGGGTGCTGATGCATTCCCGCCGCTTTTCTTCAATATCTGAGTTCCACCAGTACGGCACTTTAGCATTTTCTGAGCCGCCTCGTTTTATGCAGCTTGACACATACACCGATTTTAAAGTTTCCATATAGTCGTTTAGGTTTATGGTTTTATTGTCACTAATATGCATCTTCTCCACTATGTTTCGTCGGAATGCGTCCTCTAATATGACAAATTTTTGTTTTTCTTTTTCTCTTGATCTACTTTTTATTTCGCTCCGAATTTCAAAGGCTATGAAACTATGATCGCTTACCGGTTCGTCATCAAGCACTGTCCAATTGTGAATAGCCTTGGCTACGCCTTGGGTTGAGCACGTAATGTCAATGAACGACTGGTATCCCCCTCTGATAAAAGTTGGTTTTTCTCCACTATTATGTATGACCAGATCTAACGCGTCCATCCACTGCGTAAAGTACTCTCCTCGTTTATCCGCTCTTGGTGAGCCCCACCTTGGCGATTTAACATTTAAATCGCCCATTATAATGGCCTCATCAGCTTGATTTCTTATTGAATTCATTAATATCTCTATGTACTTCTTAAAATCTTCGAATTAGATATTTGGAGAGCAATAACAGCAGTAAATGCTAAAAGAGCCTAATTTAATTTTAAGAAATCCCTTATTTCGGTCGACCGTTTTAACTACAAGGTTCCTATTTGAAAAATATACGACAACATCTGTATTCTGGTCGGTAATCCATTTGCAGTCCTGTAGCACCTTTCTGTTTGGTTCACCAGTAACGATAATATCCACTGACTCCCTGGCTGCTATAAGGTATGCCATGTCGTGGGCTGGTCTTTATCGATTGAGATTAGTTTGAAGTAGTTTCATTTTGGGATTTCTGCTCCATGAAACCAATCTATTCAAAGATCTTCTGAATAGCGGGCATCTTGACGAGTCGGGTCTGTGGTCGTCAGATCTACAGTATATGCAATAGGGTTTTCCTAAACATGCTGCAGCCTTATGGTCCTTTGAGCTGCAGTTGTAGCAGTTATCCGAGCACTCCTTGTTGTTACAATTGTGTGTTTTTTGTCCTGGTTTTAGGCATCTTAAGCACCTTTCGATTTGAACCCTTTCTCTTACCCGACAGTTAACCCATCCGATCCTTACCTTATTTTGAGTAAGTATTGATGTGTCCATGGTATTTGTGACACTTATGGTCACTGCCTGATTTCCATCTCTCATGGGGCGTAAGTCTCCTACTGTAAGGTCATTTTCTGAGGCATTTACAAACATTCTCAATTCTTCCTCTACTTCTTGTTTGGAGGTGGTTGGATCAAGGCCATATACGTGTAGTGTTTTTGTTGTCTTTTTTGTTATAATCTTGGATCCTGACATTCGTATCTTAATTTCCCTTCTTAGTGCCTCTGTGTTTCCTTGGCCCCTTTCAAAAATTAACTGTAGGTTGCCTGCTTGTGTTCTTCAGAATCGGTCGATTTGAATACCGGTTTCCTTAATATTTACTTTTTCCTTTACGTTCTTCACCAGTTCAGCATAACTCATATTTCCAGCCTTTATGATTATGTCGTTGGTGCGTGGATTTTTTCTATTTTGTACCATTGATTCTTGGCGACCTATCCGTTTCGGTATCTTAGGTAGCATATAGTTTACCCTTATGTTGGTTTGTTGCAAGACGTACTCCGCAATCTTCTGCACGTAGTCCCTATTTAATCCTTCCGGTGTAGCTAATACTTGTTCACTAGTGTTCGGGTTATCATCTAGTGTTTTCTTCATAGATTTTACTAGTTTGTAGAATTTCTTAATATAGTTTACTCCCCCTTGATCGACTGCATAGGGCAGTAGGTAAACCGTTCATCTTCGTAACTTTGTTGTTTTATTTCTACTGGAAGTCGTTTCGCTAACAATAAACTCAATCTGGCCCTCTTCGCAACCATCTTCGATTATTTCTTTGATCTCCGGATAATTTTCAAAGGCTTCTTTGGCAATCTTTCTCCTTTCTCTTTTGCGCCAATAACGAAGGCAATATCCCCTAATTCTTTGGTTCTGAACGGATTGCCTTCCACCATCTTTACTATATTAAACAGACTTTCGGGCCACCCTTTATCCATAACTTTGGACAGTACCTCAAAGGATTCATTTCCCTTTAGTATGCTTTGTACATTTTGCATGGTCACAACATCATCTTGGGTCTGTTTTAAGTCATCCTCTGTTTGTGTCGCTGCATCTGTTGTCTTGGCTGCAATTTTAAACTGGTTCCCTTGGCCTTTTACTGTTACTTCGGTATTATTTTTGATCTGTTTGCTTTGCCGCTTTTTTTTCTTTCGGGTATACTCCTACTTCATTATATCTTCGGTCCAAAACGTCGATTTGAAAGGACATGCTCTCGACTGCCTTTTTAATCTCTGCCTTGGTATTTGGTACACCTTTAATTACCACTTGGAGATCCATTGCCGTTTTCCTTAGTTTGTTGAACAACGCTTGAAGATCGCTCACCTCCTCGAGTGAGTCATCCTCCCGGTTTCTTTTCATATTGCCTTGAGTAGTATAATTCCGGATGCTACTTGTTGAGCTACTCCAATTACGCCTCGATACAGGTGGCGACCTTGATATTGATGTCCTTCTTGCAAATGGATCGCTTATCATTGTAAATGGTTGACTACTACTACTACTACTACTACTACTACTACTACTACTACTACTAC
>MU184929.1:102731-127992 GCA_016904865.1 Pissodes strobi
CTACTACTACTACTACTACTACTACTACTACTACTACTACTACTACTTGACTAATTTTATTTTTCAGATTTCTTTTAGGCTACGGGACTATTTTTTTTCATTAACCTCAGTTATTTTATGCCTTATTTAAATCACCGTTCACATTTTCTGGATTCACATTAACCTACACTTGATTCACTTAAATTGAAACCTATTTTGTGGTATTTCTTTTCTGCTGGATCTCTGTCAAGTAGTTAATTTGGAATGCGGATTGCATTTAAGACCGTGAAATCCACAAAAGCTGCAAAAAGAGATGGCGGCGGGGTTGAGCTGGAAATGTCAAAGTTGTATTTCGATTTATTACTCTTAATTCAACTAACTCACAGCCTAGATCGATTTGATATCCATCATAAAAATATTGGAAGTTTTTCTCCAACGTGCTTCATGAACGAGTTGGAGAAAACTGTATAAGAGTAAACTGGGGAGCATTTTGTATTTATAACCAACCATTTAAAGAAAATTATGAGCTATTTGCTGATGTTTGATGAATAATAAAAAGTCCCGGGTTACTAAAAGGCTACGGGTATCCGCTAAAAACTTGACAATTTGTGTGAAGCGAGAAAACGCTATTTTAGGGTTGTTCTTCTGAACTATATTAGTAAGTACAGGTGCATGTATAGATACCTACTAAAACGAGCAAAAGAATTGACTTATCAAATAAATCAATCCCTCAGTAACAGTAAAGCTAATTGGAAAATAATAAATAACTTAAAAAGTAAGAACAACCCCCATCAAACAAAAATTGGAGTTGAACCCAAACTAATCAATAACCTCTGGTCGAAATCAGTCAAATGCTACCTCCAAAGTCTGTACATCCCTGAAACATTTGTACTATATCGCACCAATATACATGAAACATTGTCAAAAATGAAGAATAAAAATTCGTCAGGCTTGGATGGTATATCAGTCAGGGTTCTGAAAAATGATCTTGGCACACATTATAACCCAATCATTTCAATTAGGTGTATTTTCGGACTGTTTAAAAACGGCTCTGGTTACACCTATTCACAAAGGTGGAGATGCAGATGATTCATACAATTGGCGCTCAATTTCGCTACCATCAAATAATATTGAAAAACTTGTGAATGTGTGAATAGTGGTGCACCTTTCTACAGCGGCATTGTTCTGCGACTTTTCAAAAGCATTCGATTGTGTGGATCAAAGAACACTCCCGCTGAAACTTGAACGATGTGGCCTACGTCTCCAGGAGGTTACAGCTGGCCCAGTAGTTCAAAAACTTGAGCTATTTTGAGGAGTGTTCCATAGGGATCAGTACTGGGTCAATATTGTTCTTGCCTTCTATAAATGACCTATGCTCTTTAAATATGAAGGTAAAATCACACTTTTTGCTGATGATGCTACAATTCTATGGCATTCGTATGTGACTGGCGACCTGCAACTCACACTTTCATAAGATGTTGAGTGTGACAAAAGTGGTTTGACTCCAATACTTTTGATTTAATTTTAAAAAAATCAACATAATTCCGTTCAAATTTCCACTATCTTCTATCTCTTTGGGTAATCAGACAATAGAGGGCACCACTCATGCTAAGTTTTTGGGCATCCATTTGGATGAGAAATAACAATTTTACGATCATATTTGCTCTTTAAATTCAAAATTAGCATCTGTTTCTTATGCTCTGCGAGTAGTATCCAATGAATTGGACTTCGTTTTTCAGAAGAGAGCACTTAGGTATCTGAGCAGGACAACATCCAAGGATCATTGTAGACCTTTATATCTTTCATCACAAATTTTAACTTAGATGGCATTGTTGATAGTTGAAATAGTTTGTTTAATTCATAAAAAAAAAGTCTGTGTCTAACAGGCCTGGGTCCTACCAAACACGTCAGTCTAAAAATCTTCCTCTGCTAATCGCTAAATTCGTTAACAAATAATACATCCATTTATGAGAGTATCAAAGTTTATAATCACCTACCTTTGCTTTATAGAATTATTCAAAGTTTCAAACTGTTCAATAGATCCAATGATTTAAAAAACATGGCTTACTACAATATTGTAGAACACTACAATGACAGATTAATGTGATATTCTTGGCGAGTTAGTTTGTGATTATTATTTGTTGGTTTTTGACATGTGTGTTTCATGTTGTCTTGTTTTAAAATTTAGCAATTTTTTGCTCTCAGCTTATTACAAAATAAACAATAAAGCATATTTTGACTTTGATTTGACAAAATTTTATGGACTCCATTAATTAAGATAATAAGGCAAGTTAAAAAACATTTACAGAAATGTAGAAACCTTATTTCTGATCAAATTAGATACAAATTATCTGTGAGCAATCATACCATGTCGAAGCTATATTGTCTTCCAAACATTCGCAAGCCGGAGGACACAATGAATCCCATAGTCTCGGCAATAGGATAATCATCAACTTATCCAAGTGGATTGCAAACCAGTTTGAAAATTTACCTGCAAAACAACAGAATTCAGGAGTATTAAATTCCTTAGATTTCATTAAATTAAAGGTAAGAACCTTAAGGTTGGTAAAATTTTAATGTCGTTTGATGTTGGCTCATTATTCCCTACTATATCAATATCACAGACCTTGCAAAACCTTGGTGAATTTCTTGAGATGAATTATTTTCATAACACGAGATTATTTAACTGTAACCAAACTTGGCACGAATAAAAATTATTTTCAATATAAAAATAACTATTACCAACAACTTAAACGCCCGGCAATAGGCAACTGTTTATCGCCGTTCTTGGCTAATATTTTCATGACTAAATTTGAAACGAAATCAGTCGGAAGTTAGACTTTTTCCCAAGGGTATGGTATAGATATTTGGATGACATTTTCGCGATGTTTGATACAAAACCTGCTAGTATCGAAGGTGTAGCAAATTTTACTTTTGATACTTTCGTATTTAGGTAAGATAATAACACATTAGAATTTGATAATTAAAGAAAAAATTTTGCCACTGACCGATATATTGTCAAGCAATGTTTTTTAATCCGTGACGCCACGCCTGGATTAGCATGCAGGAGAGTAGCTCAGATCCGGAATCGCTCTACGTCAGGTGAGAACAGATGATAAAGAAAGCATTTCGGATAAAAAATAACAACGAGACATAATGAGGAAAGATTAACAATGTTTATCGGTCAGAAATGTTGATAAGACCACACTACACCCAAGTACCAATGTGCGCATGCTTTCTCAAACGAGGCATATTTACGAATTGTCTACAAGTTCTTGGTCACCGCTTTATGAATATAGTTTTTCTTAAGAGTTTGTGTTTTGTTTCATTTATAGTTAGTTTCGGTTAGAAACACTTTAAATTTCCACTTAGAGTTTACACTTAAATTTTGCACTTGAACTTTACTGATTTTTACTTTGAAAATTATGTTTTAATAAATCTCCTATAGATTCTACTTGTAATACTGAGGGACGACAACCCTTGAGCCCGCGAGCAATGTGCTCGAGCAAGACGACTCAGGTAAGGGGATTGAGTCCGCGGGCAATGTGTTCGAGCAAGACGACTCAGGAAAGGAAATTGAGGCCGTGGGCAATGTGCTCGAGCAAGACGACTCAGACGAACTGAAGGTTCGCTAGCGTATTTATATCATAAAATCTGCTGAGCGTTGCATGTTTAAGGTTGATAATCGCTCGCGTTGCCTGCTCGCGTTGTATATAGTTTACCTTTAATGTTTATATAATAATTTCCAAGTTCAAGTTCAAACTTAGGACAGGGTGATATTTATTTAGTAGTTTATGTATTTTAGTAGTTCACACGTTCCCCCACCCTCTAAACTTTGGTCCCAACTTTAACAAGACCTCTATTATTGCTTTAAAAAATAAAGACCTCAATTCGAGAAAATCTGTCACATATTACATCACATTATAGTCATACAATACTTGTTACTTTCTGGATCCAGGCTGTAACTCCCTCTGGCCTCCACTGCAGTCTATGTCTTAGCAATGTTTGGCATGCCTTCAGTCTATGTCTTAGCAATGTTTGGCATGCCTTAAACAGTTTGAAAGTATCACACGTGAGGGTCTGCTGGAGAGACTAGTACGCACATACACTGGTGCTTGGTATATACATGCAACAAAAAGAAACATATTTTTATAACTTGTATTGATACTTATTACAACTTTAATTCTAGATTTTCAAAATACAAAGAACAAATATTATGTAGAACTCCACAATAGTTATCTATAATATCCACAAAACTATAATTCCTATAATTTCACAAATCAATATTAAAGTTTTAATCATCCTATTTCTACGACTATATTTAACAATGCTCATTTATGCAGTTGAATGGCTAATATGCACCTATTAGTCAATCAGCGTTTATACACAATTTACCGACTTTTTATAAAATAGTGATTTTTGCATTGCAATGCCATCTCATTTGCCTTTAATGAAATATGCTTATTGATGGTGTTGCAAGCCAGTTTTGGTCTTACGTCGTTCCGTATTTTGGGAACAAATCATTGTGACAATTCGGTTGCAATGCGATGATTTATCGGACTATATTTTGGTATGTATTAATTTTACGAAAACTTAATATATAAATATGCCTTCACCACCTTGTCCACAACCAATATAGATGACGTAGGTACGTTAAGCTGATTTCAGACTTGCGTGGAATCTCATGGGAAAGTATATCGTGGAGCAATAATATAACCTGAAATTTGGACCACATGTAAATTTAAACGAAATTGCGGATATTATCAGTAGTTTTGGCGGCAATATTGAGCGCAGGATCCAACGGTTACAGAGTGGCAACACTTAAGGACAAAATACTGAAGATTTCGAGACTCTTCTTTTCTCTTTAGACATAAACGTCGATACTAGGAATTATTAAGGAATTTTATTTTAAAAGGTTTTTGAAAGGATTTATTCAAAAAGGGTTATTGAAATCCATAAAAAAAGATCAGGCTATTATCGTTCTTAGATTAAATCACTTTAATAAAAAGAAGTTTCGAGTTTGAATCTATTTTCTGGTCTTGATGCAAGCTGCTGGTTCGTTCTAAAATTTAGCTAGCCAATTTAGCTGTACCTTCATAGTTGGCAAACATGTTCGATCCCTTCTCCTTGGAGTACTAAATTTAAAACGGGGAAAAAGAAAAGAGGCGTGAGAGAGGAAAAGAAACGTTAGCGAAAGTGTGCTGTGCATCTTGTGGGAAAAAGTGGAAGTGTTGCTTATAAAGAGGATAATTTCCCACAAAGTGGTCCTCAAAGGCTTCTAGGTTTGCTAGAATCTTTGTTGTGGAGTTGATAATGCTGGAAGATAGACCTCAACGGCCATTTGGACGAGTTTCCGCTTGGCGGATTTCAAGCAGCCACTTCGTAAGTTCTCCATTTTCTTTTGCAGCCTTTAAAATTATTGGCTAGTATAAACAATTTTCTTATCTATCTTTCCGGTTTTATTGCAGTAATTAATTCATTGCCAGTTTGGGAATCCTGCTGGTAAAACACCCTCTGCTTTCCACTCCAGGGGTAGTTGCGCTCTCGTCACTTATCGAGGTAAGATCGCTATAATTTTCATGTCCATTTATTTCCGTCTTAAATACCACGCTATTGGTTGAAAAATTAAAATAAAGTTAATATGATTGAGGACTTATACCAGTGTCTTCTAGGTTCTTTTTTCTGGAGCCTGTCATTGTCCACCTCGTGTTGAGGGACTTTGACCGCGGAAGCTGACTGCTGTGAGCCGTGAGTTCACCCGATCGAGGATAGGCAGAACACCATTTCAACGCCCACCAGAGATCAGGGAAGTTTATTGTAGAATGTCTGTGACGAGTGTAGGCTAGATAATCCCCTCAACAGTTTTGCAGAAGTTTTTTTTGAAAATTATTTAATTAATGTAATTTATATTATATTTATCGTTCACAAAAAACCGAAGTATAACGTTATACCGAACCATCCGAAAAACAACCCCCTCACCATAAATTAGAATTAAGTTTTCAAGAGACTCATATTGAAGTAGGATCTATATGCTTAATTAACTTTCATTTTATTGTCTATTTAAATAGATTTGATTATGTGTAAGTGTATTTATTTTGTCATTACGACCCTGAGATTTAATCTGTGACAATGGTTTAAATAATTGCTAGTTTCAGCTTTCGTAGGATACGTCCAATCTACGAAAGTTGATCTTTGAATTATAATATTTTGATCACAATTTTATGTAACCTTAATCAATACAAAATATGTTATACTTTAATTCTTAGTAGCTTTTTTCTGGCTTGTCTCTTACTTCTTGGTGGCTAGATTGCATTCTTTGGAAGCTGCAGCGAAAGTATCCATCTTTGCATCGTGTAGCTTTGTTGAGTGTCGATTTACCGGTTTTGCCCCATCTCTACTGTGTCACCGGTCATAGTGTTTTTTTTTTCTTTCCTTTCATTGGTACCTCTGTCAAGTCGTCGACCTTAAGTGCTTGCTTCGAAAAAAGCTGCTGTGGTCGTGTGACTCGTTAGTCGATTTCTTTCTAAGATGGCGTTTGGCGTAGCGGTATCGCCCAGATCATAAAATTATATTAGAAATTCTTGAATATATAATATGGCGAAGAATTGTGTTTGTGTGCGCACTTTTTCAAGAAAACCTTAAAAACTTTCGAAACTTTATTTTTAAGAGTTTATATACAATTACATTTTCAATTACAGCAAAGCTTAAACAATTTTAACCTCTAAGTATAATATACTACATCCTTGCATAAACCAAACCACGCTTTCCTAAGAGTGCAATAGGCCTAAGATATGTAAACAAATCTTGCGTGCCACTACACTTCCCAGATCAATCAGATGGGCATTACAGAGATGCAGGCGCATGGCAGACAGGAGCAGCAGGAGGCTACGCATTTTCTTTTTTTACATGTAATAAAAATATTTAAAGAGGTAATTTTTTATATTTATTTTTTTTATTTATGAATAAGTTTAAAATATGTTATCAAAATAATTTTGGTTAGTGAGTACGAATTTTTTAAAGTTTATTTTAAATTTAATTTTACTTGTTAGTGATAAGACTTTAATGTTTATGGGAAGTTTATTAAAAAGTACAGGTCCATAGTATGTAATAAATCTTTGACATATTGAACTTTGCATATATGGCACAGACAGGTTTCCCTGGTTAGCAGATCTAGTAGTATAAAATAAATTAGTTTGAGTCTTACTATTTTTTATTATATAGTTTATTGCACAGTATACATATAGATTTCTGACATTTAATACATTTTTTTATACATAATTTTTAATATAGAATTTTGGCATATTATTATTTTTTTTAATGTGTTACTGTACGCGCTTCCCCATATAATAATACAATATCTCAAATTAGCTTCAACTAAGGAAAGGTAGAGAATAGTAAGCATATTTTTATTAAGGATATCTCTCTGATAAAATTTATAAAATATTTTTCTAATTTTTTTATTGAGAAACGCTATGTCGTCATCCCACCTGAGATACTGATCCAAGAAGATTCCCAAATACTTTACCTTCTTCACTCTTACCACTACGGAACAGTTGCACTGAGTATTATTTAAATTCCGACAGTTATTATTATGGATTTTTAAATTGGTTTTTATTGGCTGATCAGCTGAAGAAGCACTAAAAGTCATAAATACGGTTTTGTTAGGATTAAGAGCCAATAGACTAGAATCAAACCAACCCCGCACTATACTGAGACGCACCTCCGCCCGCTGATATACATCATCCCAGGAATCCCCAGAAAACATGAGTGCGGTGTCATCGGCGTATGACACAATGCTGCATTGCTGAAGAATATTTTCGATGTTATTTATGTACATCAGAAACAGAATGGGTCCCAGCACAGTGTCGTGGGGTACTCCCGCATTGATATATTGTGTTTCACTAAAAGTGTTATTTATTTTAACGCATTGACTTCGATTTGAAAGATAACTTTTTAGCAAATTCAATGGTCCTTCCCTGATTCCTATTTATTCAAGTCTATCAAAGATTATATTATGAGATATGGTATCAAAAGCCTTGGTTAAGTCTATAAATACAGCCAAGTTTTTCTTTTTGTTTTGCAGATTTGTTTTAATATTATTTACAAGTTCAAAAACGGCATCCTCGGTGTTTTTATTTTCTATAAAAACAAACTGTTTGTTGTAAAGTAAGTTTTTAGATACCAAAAATTTTACAATTTTCTCCTTCAAACACTTTTCAAAAATGTTTGCAAAACTATTTATTACAGATATCGGTCTGTAATTGTTTATTTCCGTCTTGTTGCCAGATTTAAAAACAGGAGTTACAATTGATGATTTCCATTCAGATGGAACAACAATAGTGCTGAAGGACAAATTAATTAAATATAATAGAGGCTTTAAAACATTTGTGTGAATGTTTTTAATCAAGACTGAAGTAATTTTGTCTTTTCCCGGTGCAGAATGGTTTTTTAAGGAATTTATGTGTTTAATCAAGGAGCTTTTGTCACGGGGCTTAGAAAGAAAGAGTTTGCATTTTTGTTATTATTTGTATGTCTGAAGTTTATATTTGTGCCAATATTGTTCTGGATGGATCTTTCTATGTTAATAACTAAGTTATTAAATGCTTCACTTACTTCATTTTCCTTAGTAATAAAGGAGTTGTTTATTTCTAATTTATAATTAATCGCTTTTTCTTTTTTTTTGTATATTAGTGGCCTCATTAATAATGGTCGGCATGTGTTCCTGCCGTATGCAGTTTTGCAATGTGACCGGGAATTTGCTTATGATATATGAATTAGGCAGGTGCTAGCAAAGGTAAGCGTTCTATTTCTTATAACCATTATCTGCGGAATGTTATTTAATGAGAATAAATACTAGAGCATAGAAAAGCTCTAATCGAAGGGTGTTCGATGCATGTGTTTGAATTTCTTGAAAAAATATCGCGTCGTTTTTTTACGAACTGTGAGGTTAGAGTAGGGTCAGAGGGGTGTGGTCAGTGTCAATGACCCATTCGGCATTGTACTCCATTTTATGAAATTTGGGGCTCGGATCCTGGAATAAAAAGTTTTATAGAAATGTTATTTATTCCAGTCCAAACTGTAGGTGAAATATATTACAGCCAGTTTGATATGGAAGCAATTATGTGAAGATTAATTATTAGTTTTTTAGGTTACAGAAGCATGGAATCGGAATATTAGGAGCCCCAGAAGCTGAATGGCTTAGTTATGTTCTAGTTAACTTTCATGTGCGATTGTTGCAAAGTTATCTAAAAACTTTCTATAGAAATTACATAATCCTATGAAGCTTTCACTTTCTTGGGTATTGGAAAGTTTTTTCACAAATTATTTTATCACAATCTAGGAGAATGCCATCCTTACTGACTTTAAATCCCAGAATCCGTATTTTTTTTGGTTGAGGTACTCACATTTATTTGGTTTCAATGTTAAGTTGGCTTATCGCAGCCATTGAAATACTTTTCTGAGTTTGTCTATGTGTTCTTCTACTGTACATGAGAAAACATTAATGTCTTTTAGGTATATTAATAGTTCCTTCCATTTCATGTCACAAAATACCTTGTCTGCTAGTTCTTGGAATCTGGTCGGACCGTTGCAGAGACCAAAACTTAGTACATTAAATTCATATGAGCCGTGTCCTTGTGCCACACATGCCGTGTACTGCTTAGATACTTCATCTATTGGGACATGCCAATATTTCGAGAATATGTCCAGGATGCTGAAGTAATTCGTATCTCCTAAATATGTTAGAATATCATCTATTGATGTTAGGGGCCAGTTTAATTTCTTTGTACATTGATTAATTTTTCCATAATCGGAACAGAGTCTCGTTTTCCATTTTTTTTCTTAACTAATACTACTGGACTTGCCCAGGGGGAATGACATGTTCGTCAATGATCTTTCTTTCTTTTTGGGACACTCGGATGGTCGACTTTTCATTGGTTTAGCGTCTCCAATGCCTATGATGTGTTTTGTTAGGTTAGTTCTTCCCATGTATTTTGCTGTTTTTGCAAATACGTCATTGTATTCGGCCAGTAGGTCCTCTAATTCCTTTTTTGTCTCTTTATGGGAAATGTTTTGTAACTTATGATCTTTTAAGGTTACAATTTCATCATTTTTCAGGCTTTTTTCCTGAAGGTTTAAACTCAAAGTAGATTCTATATTGGGCCCTGTTTCTTCCATATATAATTTTACTGGTTCGTTTGATCTTGCATATACGTTTAGAAAAATTCTTTCGCCATCTGTATATATATGGGATTGAATTGTTAATCGTTTCGATACAAGCCAGTCTCAGTTACATCTGCAACTCCAGACTGTTGGTCCCTCCTCTAATTGACCTATTGCTTGTATTTCTAATGTTTCTACTTTGTTTTTTCTTTATGACGTAATCTTCTGATAGCTCTAATTTGCGAAATTTGCAATTATTTTTTCTATCTATGTTTAAAATTGGCTCAGTGTCATATATGACATACTCGTTCCGAATTCCTGGTTTTTATATTTATCTGGCCCTTTTTAAAAATGTCATAGATCATTTTCTTTAGCAAATCACATTCTGAGGGATCTAATTTCGATTCTCTACGTGTTATTGCTAGTGTTTTTACATGTCTCTGGTTCAATTGCTTATATAGTGTAGACAAACTGTCATATAATTTCTCGAGTTTTGGCGTTTCTTTGTATACATTTCTTATGTGTAAGAAGAATGCTGTTTTAGACTCATTTTATATCATTGTTGAGCTGTCTAATTTGGCTTTTGGTCTATTTTTTATCCTTGGGAATACCTTTTTAATTTGTTTTTGTACTTTTCTGTGTGTTGTAAAAGTTGTTGTTACGCCATAGACTAGAGCTATATTTCTGTGTAAATTATATATATCCTGTTCTTTTTTTTGTTTTGTCTTATTAGTTCATGTGTTATCATGAATGCTTGAAACTTGTTATAGGCCCTATTGTATTCGTGAGGAATGATTTTCATGTCAGTATTTATTTATCGTATTATTTTGTATTTATTCCTGCTTCTGTGTATGACAATGCCAGATATTTGATTTTTTATTCCTGATTCCTGTTAAAGTGGAATTTTGCAATGGTTATTTAAAATTAGTGCTTTTTCTTTTATATTTATGAATGCTTGGTATTTTACTAAGAAGTTCATTCTTAAGATAACTGGATATGGGGCTACTGATATGATCTTTGCCGTTATGTTATCTTTGAATATCTGGCTATCTTTTATTCGTATTGGGGTGTTTATCTCCCCTAATACTGGTATTTTGTGACCTCCTGCCGTTATTAGAATGCTATTACTACTGTTATGTTTAAGTTTTGGTGCCAATTTTTCTTGTATTATATTATTTTTTGACCCTGTGTCAATAATTGCTTGTACTGATTTATTATTTAGAAAAATTGTGATGCTTAGTATTCAGAAATATTGATAAGACCACACACAGGTTTTAGGTGAGACACAAAGTCTAACCAACCGAAGGTTCGCTAGCGTATTTATATCACAAAATCTGCTGAACGTTGCATGTTTAAGGTTGATAATCGCTCGCGTTGCCTGCTCGCGTTGTTTATAGTTTGCCTTTAATGTTTGTATAATAATTTCCAAGTTCAAGTTCAAACTTAGGACAGAGTGATATTTATTTAGTAGTTTATATATTTTAGTAGTTCACAATAGGTATTCCTAATGACTCCTTTCATTGCGACCAGCACAAAATGGCCAGTCCGTCAGTAAGGAAATATTTAGTAGCCAAATGGAGAAAATTAAGAATACAGCGAAAGTTAATGGTTGCAATGCTAACCTAATAGAGAGACTGATTAATAAGCATGCATCTAGAAAGATCATTTGTGATTCCACGTGATTCTTTAAACAGGATAAAGTTTGATACCATATAATTCTCAGTATATCAGAGGACTCCAGAAAGTTTTTAAGAAAGTATGTTTAAAATTAGTATATCAAACTCAGTTCAACGTTAAGAAATTATTAAGTGGTCCAAAGTACAAAATAGAGAAACATTAGTGGAATTTATGAAATTGAATACATGGACTGTAACCAAAAATATATTGGTCAAACTAGAAGATCCATTCAATCGAGATTCAAGAAATATATAGCTCATTTAAAGTATGGTAGAATAGAAAAATCAAATTTTGCCAAGCATGCTTTTGAAAATAATCATAACAATTAAAGTTTTAGAAATTCATATCAGTACATTTGATAGGAGATTACTAGATGCATACGAAAGTATAGAAATTATTAATGAAAGAATAGTTTAAATAGAGATAGACGGCTTATTCCGTATAGTCCATTGTATTGGTTGATCGAGCGTGACTAGTAGGATTCCAAACAGTTGGTATAAAATAGAGTCAGGTAGATTATAAGTTTACTTTTAATCATCTGATAATGCTAACGTCTTTTGCGAAACGCGCGTTGAGTTCAAGTATTCTGTTGTGACTATGAAATATGTTATTCTTATATCTCCCAGATACGTACTGAGAATTTCCTTATATTTATTTACTTACTAAAAATAGCATGGCTGACGTCTTTCGAAGCTCATAAGTCGAGAGCTTGCGGGTCCTATCCACGCCATAAGATTGCGAGACTCTTAAATGTCTCAATTATATTTCACTTCAAATATATAAATAAATTAATATTAGAAATATTACCATGATAATGTTAATTATTCCAAATACTAGACCAGTTCGCAGATGCCAAATGTTGGCCCAATTCCCTGATAGTTTTAAAATGATACAGCCGAAATGACGTCATAGTCGAGAATTTATCTTGCCGCCGGTTTATGAAGATGACTAAACTGCAATTAATATCTTTGTTCTACATCAAACGAATCCTTTAGAAGGCTATGTAGCTTGATGACGTTAGGACCAGGAATTTATGGCGAGGTTGGGTTACGGGGTGCAGGTGCTTCACTTTCAAATATGCAACAGTTCAAGTCGAAGATAGCTGTCTTAAGATAGCGAAGTTGGTGACCTTGAAATGCAGAACGAGCCTTGTGCAATGTGGCCGAAATTGCGGTCGGGGAATCTATCTACTAGCCATGTATTTTGCAGTTGTTTAACTTTTATTAATTGATATATAATTTTGAGATGAACTGCACAAAATTAAAAATAGCATTTATGCATACATACATATAAACACGTGCAATATATAGAAAGTAAGTTTATGAACTTATATGTCTTATGTAGAGAAAGATTTGATCAAAATAATATTTTTACTGTGCATGATCCTAATTAATTCAAACGTTTAATATGCGTGCGTAAGGGAAAATAAATACACACGAAGTCTAGATATAACTTTTCCAAGCCACATATAAATCCGGCTTTCCTGTAGATAAAAATGTTCCGCAAGTTGGCAGATAACGTTAGCCATTTTAAACACAATACCAAAAATAATTTCAAAACTGAGTGAGATTGAGACACTTCTACTTATAAAGTTCTGAAAAAGAGCATGACGAAACTGAACACTTATGATTACTTTAAAAAAATCATATCTGAATATGTTGAAAATAGTTGATACCGAATTAGCAAAAGCATACATATGTATAGAAAAAGTCTCACCGAAATCATAAATATTAGTAATTGGAAACACTGTTTCAATTTTTGTATTGGGTACGGATGGGTAAAATTCGGGCTTCAGATTTTAATCGAAAACAAAGCGATTTTCCATATATGGAAACGAACAGTGTGCGTGTTTAGTCGGAACTAAATGCAGCGACAGTTGATTATTCAAAATCGGGATAAAACCGAAATTATCTGGCAATTTTCAGGCTCAAATTACTGCTTTTTTCGATACTCTCCATAATATGAGAATAAATGTTAAATAAAAAGTGCCAAATTTTGTTCTTTGTTTCGTTAGTGGTTTATTTATTTGAAAAATACAACTTTTCCACAAAGTTTCTAACGTTTACAGAACATTCATTTTGGGCGGTTTCTTTTATGTTTAGAACCTACAGAAAACTATCGCGTTGCTATGATATGATTTTACAGAGCTGACACCTGTAACGTTGTAAATGTTACAAAATCCACTAGTGCGATTTTCCCATTTACTGGTCCATTTGTGCTGTCGATACTTTCGCTACCTTACTCTTCGCCACCCTACTTCCGGTGTTCCGAGTTGTTCGAAAGATGAATCCATTTGGAGCACCACTTGACAGATGTGGTATATATTTTTTTCGGGCGAATTAGCAGCCCTTCTCGTGTGGTCACTCAGGGCGAGGAGGCAATTTTTAAGTATGCAGGAGATTTACCTTCGCAGGAAATTCCAGTGTCGGATACAAGTAGGACCTATTTATTGTTTATATTAATATCCTTTTATAATCTCTAATATCATTATTCACCGTTTTGATTTACGAATTCACTTTCAAATGACTTCATACTTCGTTTGCTTCATACATTCTATCTATTATCGAGAGTTCTTGTTTATTTTTTTGACTGAACTTACCGTTTTTTGCTTATCGAACTTATCGATAATCATCTGTAGGTCATATATTATCGTGTAACATGCCTACTTCTGTCTCTTATCAAAACTGCTTTAGAGATGCTTTTTTTCTTCATTATCTTACCTGATATTATCTCGAGTAGATAATTTATTTTGCTAATGTCAGGATAATTAATTGATTTATTTCTACTGTAATTGGCTGTAAAGCTCAAAATTTAGTGGCGCCTTCACCTAACTGACAACACATAGACCCCCACCTTTAAATAAAATTAAAACTGATGAGTGAACCTGGCGTATGGACAGGCTGTTCAGCAATTGACAAATCGTGTTACATAACTAGCGCCCAACGCTTAAGGCTAGTTACACACCAGTGTAAATAACTAACAATGGTATTTAAGAATGCTGATTTTGAACATGATCGATCATTAAAACATGTAAGATATACTTGAAATATGTAAGAACATAAGTGGTATGAATCGTCGCCGTCGTCTTAACTCCTAAATGAGTACTTCTGAAGTATAGGGCCTACGAAGCAAGGTGCCCTATCCACTTATCTCAGAAAATATAGAAGAAAGAAAAGAGTTAAATATAAGATTTTTTTAGTTTTCAGACCCAAATTACTATTTTCGCCGACGTTTTGTTTCCTAAATGAGTAATTATGAAGTACAAGGCGTCCGAAGCAAGCTTCCATACCCCCTTACCATATAGAAGAAAGAAAGAATATAAGAGTTTTTAGCTTAAATGATAATTTACAATTTTGACATTGTCATATTTAAAGAGTTTCTAGTGTTTGGTAGACAAACATCAACTTTCTTATTCGAATAGGGCATCCGGTATATTATTGCGGAATTGAATTGGTCATTTAAATGCAAATTCAAAGCAAATCGACAGAATTATTTTTTGACATAAATTTAAAAAAAAATCCATTATGCACAAAAAAATTGCGAGCCAAAAGGCTATTTCAATATTGAATATATTGTTTGCAAGATTGAGTTTTGAGTGTGTAGCATTCACGAGAAAGTTCTATTCAAGGACGACAATAGGGCTTTTGAGAGGCTGACTGGTTTGTCGCCTCTCCTCCTATTTCTGAAACATAATGCCTTGAGGTCTGCATACAGATTGAATGATCTAGGTCACCTAATGGGCAAGAATAGTCCGAGGGAGCCCATTAAATTTTGGAAGAAGGCGGGAGACGAATGTTCAAAACTCTTAATGAGGACGAACAACATCCTGCCCACCATCAGATCAAGTATCCTAAAATGCGGGTATGAGAACTTGTTAAGAGCATTCAGAGGGAAGCATATCTACATTTGCTAAGACAACAGAGCTGCGCTCTAAGCCTTTGAGTCTGATAGGGTTAATTCTGCGCTGGTGTCTGAAGGCATAAAAGGGTTGATCTTATATAGGTTCCGGAACACTCGAAAGTCCCGGGAAACGAGAGCGCTGATCGTCTGGCTCGACAGGATTCCACAGTGCGTCCAACGGGACCTAAACCTGTCATAGGTGAATCCTACAGTGCGACGGCCGTCACCTGATGAAACGCAGTGAGTGAACGGGCCAAGGATTTATGGAGGATTAATCCAGAAATGAGACGGGCTGAGCCGCTTTTGGGAGAAAACCTTTTTGCCTCTGGAGAGAAAGAATACAAGGCTTGTGACTCCTCACAGGTTATTGCCTCAACACGTTCACTGTCCATGAATCAAATGTGATACAACGCGCGTACCTCCCAACACGTCTATGATGCACATGTTATTCAATGTGGTTGTTTCAGTTAAAGTAAATTTTTAAGTTGGGCGTGCCATTTCAGCTGATTGCTATAGTCTGGACGTGTAAATGGTTTACAGTAAAATATTTTTTTCTATTTTGCGTTCGAAATGATTCCATTTCGATACGCAAAGGAGTGTCGAAAAGAACCTCTTTTCGACACTACTTGTGTTGACTGGTTTGCTATTATATTAATAAAATTGTTGAATGTCAGGGCTCACTAGCAAAAGTTTCGACATCGTTTTGAATGGGATTCCTAATAATACCGACGTCAAAAGTGACAAGATGGCCGTCCAACTTTTGATCGCGACTAGAATAAATTAATGTTTTTCATTAAAAAACGTGCAAAATAGAAAAAGTAGTATAAAATACACGTTTTAAAAGACATTTAGCGCACTCGCACGTTAGGAAACTACCCGCAAGCGAGTCGCTTCCTAACTTCGTGCTCGTACGAAAAAATATGGTCTTTTAAAACTAGTATCTTAATATACTATTTGAAAGTCATGAATCACATATGATGTAATGACGTTTGACACATGCATGTCAAAAAAACAACATTTTAATATATCAAACTGCTTTTAATCAAACTTTTGTGCGTATAAAAATAAAAAATTAGTGAAAATTAATATAACGTATTTCAGTAAAACAGGATAAGCAGAATGGCTTGGCAATGGGTATCAACTTGCTTCGTTTTTTATTTAATAGCGAACTCTGCGCCTTTCTCGCTCTAATTATTTCTGTAACGCATCTTTTTCTTACAATTTTCCCATCTTTCTTTGTTGATATTTTGCATATAAAGTGTGCAGTAGATGTGGTTAGGGTACGTCGTATTTTGTACTTGAAGGAGTAATTCAATTAGTTCTGTAAATTGCAGTAAATTAATTTTTTCCGCAGAAATTTCGATGAATAGTAAATAACTATTAATTACTGTTGTAACAAATATTAGTTCTGGGGAATAATAGGTATTTAGCTGATCTGAGACATCAATCCCTTGCTTGACCGCATTTTAATCTAGAATGGCCCTTGGTTTTATTGCAGTAGCGCGTTCCCTGTTTTTTTTTCAGTCTCCCCTGATTCATTGCCATGACAAGCTGAAGGCATATAAACATCACGTTTATCAGGCTATTTAAGTATTGTGATACCATTATGCTGTCTAGCAATCGACTTGATTTATTTTAGCTTGGCATTCACTACTTCTTTTGGAATTTCTTCAAAGCTATGACGAATGATCATTCAATACTTATCTAATGAAATACTGGTATAAAAATTATCTGTTATAAATAGCCGCCAGTCAGTCAGTAATGTTTCACCTAAGTTTACCATAACAGGAGGCGGGATGTATGTTCCGATAAGCTATGTTATCTAATGCAGGGACTTGGGTATCATTTCCGCAATAAATTGAGAACGAATAAGTAATCCCTTTGTGGTGCAAAGCTTATAATTTTTTACACCACATTTACTGAATTTTGAGGGATTATATTGTCTAAACTTTAATCTTCCTCCGAATGGAATCATGGTTTCATCTACGACTGATTGCGCATCCGCACAATCAGTCGTACTCTGTTCATATATGATTCAAGGGCGTATAATTAACATTTAGTAGACTTGTACGTCTATGTATTATATGTAATCATATAATATAGAAAAGGGGGGATGAGTATTTAAAAAAATATATATAAATAAAAGGATTTTTTAACACGCAATTAAAAAAAAATTGTCTAACAGAGTGGACGTGTGTTAAACAGGCATTTGCACCTGCTGCGGATCGGAGGAGATCTGGATTGCAGATGGTACATAAAAGACGAGGAATCGTCCACTCCATCCTTGTCGACTGTCCAGCTTTGGCTAGGGTAAGAGATGTCTACATCGGAAGCTGCGTGGTGAATATAAGAAAGATCCAGCCGAGGAAGCTGTGTGCCATTGCTAGTGAGACCGGGCTAAATTGAATTGTGAGTGGGTGCAGATTGAACCCAGACTGGTGGCCTATGCCTAAGAGATCTCCCGCCAAGCTTTTAAAATTAATTCATTTATCAGTTCTTAGCATTTATTTATTTTGTGCTGGAACCAAACAATGTAACTATTTATAAAAATCATTGATATATACATATTTGTGATTTTTTAAATATGTTTTAGTACAATATGGCTTATATGGCACGCCAGGCTTCTGGGGTTAAACATGATTTTTTTTTAAATAAAAAAAGCAAATTCCCTAATAATTTCTTATTTAATGTGCAGCAGCCCGCATATATGTCTGAATCTTAGCAATTTTGGGACGATTTCGAAGATGATAACTTGACAGTCGAGCAACTGTCAGCAACAGCAGGGGCAGTTTTACAAAACTGAATTAGAATTGAGGAGATGTCGGACCTTTTACATCGCCATCGTCAGCTGATGATAATATTTTGCTATTAATTGTTTAAGACACCTATTTAATGCTCTGTTTTTAAACTGTGCCGCTCCCAAAATAGATATAGGGGAAATAAAATGATTTCAAGCTATTTTTAGAGTATTTGGATATGACAAAAAGGCCACCTAAAAAAGCTCCTGGACCGTTGTATAATATTACCATTGTTTATATAAAAAGAATGCCATGCGTCTTGATGCGTTTATTAAAAGTATAAGGTTTATGCGCTAAGTAGATAATGCCAAATTAGCACAAACAGATGAAATGTCAAAGTTTAGATCTTTGATGAATAAAACACATTCTAACATTTTTAAAGTTATTTGTTAGTACAAGAAATTGCATATGATGAAAGCATCATAAAATGTTTTGATAAGCACTGATGTAAACAATATATTTTTAGCAAAATCACGAAATATATCAGGGGTGTTCAATAAACTCAAATCCATATTACCGGAAAAATTATGGAATAGCTGCAGCTTCTCTTTTGCAACCTACAGAAGACTTTTCACTTTTCGATTTTATTTCGACAACTTTTTTAGATCAATTGGCGTTCTTTATTATTTTAAAGAGAATAGCTACGCATCTTCAGGGCCAATAAGGGAAAAGGGGTACCAAAAATGCTCTCTAAGAGTCGTAAAAGAAATTAACAAAACCAAACGGGTAACTTTGAATTAACTGCAGATAAAATGTAGTTGTAAATGGCTAGATTGATAATTTTGTGGTTACTGTAGCGTCAACCGTGCATGGGGTTTATTCAGATTCTAACGCAAGCTGTTACTCTTCAATCAAAAAAAAGGAGTATTGATGTTCCAGGTCCTAACTAACCCAAGCTGAATAAGCAAATATGATGAATTTATAGGAGGCACAGAACAAATGGACGCTAACATCAACGTGTACATAATTTGAATCTAAGGAAATAAATAGTGGTGGCCCAATTTGACATGGCTTATGGACAGCTTCATTCAAAATGCTTGGGCTTTAGACAGAAATCAAAATGCTACTACGTTCCAGGAATTTAAAAGAAAAATAGCCCAGATTTACCTAAAAAATATATCAAAACCGAAGTCAGCGTTTCGGTCAAGTTCTTATTCTGGAGACAACAGGGTTATCAGGTTCTAAAATATGATTGTGTTGATCATGTTGTTGACTATGTGCCTATTAAAAATATAAGACGTTGTAGAGACAATCCCACAACCTTAATAGCTAGGAAGAAGCAGTGCCGAAAATGCAACGTGTAACATCTCTATGGACTGAGTTTGCTTGACTACTTGATACCTGATGTGCCCTCTTTAATCGCTGGTTTTACTCAACTTCCCGTAACGCTTAGTACACCTCTGGAGATTGGCTTTGCTTGACAAACTGATATGCCGTGTGCAATCGCTGGATTTGCTTAACTTTCTTTTGAATATCTCGAAAGACCCCTTCTCTAATCGCTGGATTTGTTCGACTTTCTCTAGAGCTTAATACATCTCTAGGGATTGGCTTGACTTGACAAACTGATGTGTCTTCTCAAGTTGCGGACTTAAACGGTTGCTTGAAGAACCATGCTGAAAGTGGCTTAATTCCTTGACCATGATCGATCCGGTTCGAAGGACCATGTTCCAGGAGGCGTAAATCCAGTTCTGACGCAAACAGTTATTCGTCAACGAAAAAATGGAAAATTATTGATGTTTCAGGGTCAAACTGAGTGAGCAAGTATAATGAAATTATAGGAGGCACAGGTCAAATGACGCTAACATCAACATGTACAGAAGTTGAATCTGAAGGAAGTAATGATAGTGGCCCACTTATTGATAGCTGTATTCAAAATGTTTAGATTTTCACTAGAAACTAAAATCCTACTGCGTTCCAGAAATTTAGATGGAAAAATATTTTAAAACCGAAGCCAGCGGATCGGTCAAGTTCTTGTTCTGGATACAACAGTATTATCAGGTTCTAAGATGTGATTATGTTGATCATGTTGTTGACTATGTGCCTATCAACAAAATAGGCCGTTCTAGAGACCATCCCATAACAACAAGTGGTATGAAGACCTTTCCTATTTAAATTCATATTTATATATTCAATATTTTTTGAGACATGGAAATAAGAAACCTCATTCCGGATACCCTGTACAGTTTCCTCTACATGTTAAACTGCCACTTAAAAAACAGCAGAACTTTAGTAAGAAATATTACAACTCTCCTGTTGTACGATTCTTTTTCCATTATACCAATCTGACGTTCTTAAAGAAGGCGTGAGTGATTCCCTTTAAACTTGTTTCCACCTACTTGCATACGTTCGTAGGTTTTTACTCAAATCACATCACTATTCAATCATTCAATAAACGTCATGTCAATATAAACGCCAATCCTTCCTTGTTTGAGCAGAGGAGCGATGGGCATTCCATTATTCGACATTATATAAATGCCCCAAGTTTAGGCGTGTATTTGTGCGTTGGATTTGATAGATGTGCTATATTTTACATCCGATATTTTATTAAAACCTCATATGTATTGTATACTGTAAATAGTTTGCAATATTTTAGCCATAAACTAGAATTCAGTTAGGCCCATAAGAGTGAGGGTTTCCAAAATAGGACTGTCGAAAAATGACGACATCCTTAATTAGAATTCAAAACCAAAATTCATCTAATATTTTACTGTCAAATCAGTTTTGTTATTTAAATTCGAATTATTTCACATTCGCTGTTATGTCAAGTAGAAATTGAAAAATTTACAACATGAGGGTTCTTCAATCATGGATTAAGTTTTAGAACATGACACAAATAAAAATGAAAGCTTCATATTAGACACTTTATATTGTATAGTAATACTTCTTCAATTAATTACGAGTAAATCCAGCAATTTACATTTATATCTCATTGCAGCGATCTGACCCCTTTTTTGATATTATTATTTATTCTATTGTTCCCCATCAAAAGAGGAAGAAGCCACGCATGCGGCTGCCTTAAACTAAAGTCATTATTTAGTATTAAGTTTTTTTATATGACAGTGGCACACACACTAAAGGGAGATCCTATGGCGCTCGACGAGTGGTGTGTGTGCGAACATGTTGATTGACACGGTTCCTGAATAGTTGTAGGTTGTAATTAGGAGAAAACAGATGTCCTGGGAGTGAGTTCCACAGTGCCAGACAAAGCAGTTCTTGTAAACCAATGTTCTAGGTGTATCCAGTTAGTTCCAGGAACTCAAACCCCAATTTTGTTTCGAGAATATGCTTGCCAACAACGTAACCTTATTTGCACTTTAATGATCTTGTAGTTATTAGAGTTTATAAAATGCATACCATGTGTAGTAGACCCTATTTCTAATAAACCCGTCATGTTCGATCGACTAACCTTACCTTATTTTGATTGTCATGGATTGGTGGAAGTTGATTATGGTCATATGCTATCATAAAATGTCATATGGTTTTAATTGATTTTCTTTAATGTAAGACTAATTTCCTTGGTTAATTTTCATTTCGGAAATCGAGTTGTCAACTGGATTTGACGTTTTGCATTGCGTCTAACGCAGAGGTGCACTTTTGTGACGCAATCCAACCAAGGAGGAATGTGTGTTCCGATAAGGTATGTTATCGATCTTAAATTAATAAATATTTCGTTTTTAGTGCCGCTTGCTGTAATTTGTTGTTAAAGGTTACTTGTGCGGTCCGCATCGTTGTGCGTCGTGTAGGAATAGAAGCGAACTTCTACTAGTCGGAGCAATACCCACGTAAGGCATTAGTGCTTGTCGTGTGGCGTCACGATGTAGGCCGTGCAATTTTAATCATATAAAGGGATGCATACACTAATATTTATGAAAACTATCAATAGTTAACTTATTTTACTTATTTTAAAGAACGCTAGCTATATGACAGACTTCTTGACAAATCCCAAAAGTTACCATTGAGTTTTGATTTAGTACTAGGTGTAGTATTAAATGCAGGCTCCCAACTCCCCTACACCTGCGCCAAAACTCAGGATAGGTATCTTCTAAAGAGTGTATATGAATACATTCTCGATCCTTTAACCGACCTAATTAATCTCTCCTTTTGTGAGGGTTCATTTCCAAATATTTTAAAAACAACCATTATTCAGCCAATTTTTAAAAAGGGTAACGCACACGACATGTCCAACTACAGAGGCGTAGCGCTTTTGTCCGTATTCTCGAAAATATTCGAGAAGGCTTTTTACAATAGATTGCTTGCATTTTTGGAAAGAACAGATTTCTTTTACCAAAACCAATTCGGCTTCCGGAGAGGAGTTTCTACTCAGGACGCAATTGTTTCTTTGTACAACAAAATAATGGAGAGTATTGATAGTGGTAATCAAACATCATGCCTTTTTTTCGACCTAAAAAGAGCATTTGAAGTAATAAATATTGAACTTCTGCTTTCCAAGCTACAAAATTGCGGCGTTCGTGGTAACGCCCAAAAATGGTTGAAACATTTTTTAACGGAGCGTACACAGAAAGTAGTTTTGAGGCACGATAGTATTCATTATTGTTCCACCGATGCACAGGTTTAAACTGGGGTCCCACAGGGAAGCATGTTGGGCCCCCTGTTGTTTATCATTTTTATAAATGATATTTCTTTTGATTTTGAAAACGATTACATTACTCTATTTGCAGACGATATCCTGTTCTGCAAAAAAGCTGGAGCGGCTTGCAGAAAAGTCAAATGATGTTGTTGGCAGGGTTCAAAATTACTGTAATAATAACGGCTTGCTCCTGAATGATGATAAAACGGAGCTAATGCTTTTCTCGTTAAGGGACTTGAATAAAGCTCTTCTTGTCAAAGTTAATAACCAAATAATTGAGAGGCGGACTTTTGTGAAGTTTTTGGGAGTTTTTATGGATGCTAAGCTTTCATGGTCATGCCAAGTGGACCATATTTTGAAAAGGTTGGCCGTCTACGCATTTGTTATATGGCAGCTGCGCTTTAAGGTAGACCTTGATCCACTGAAGCTTTACTACTTCTCCTATGTACAATCCTGTCTCACTTATGCCATTCTGGCCTGGGGTAATGCGGCGAGAGCACCTGAAGTATTTGTTCAGCAGAAAAAAATAGTAAGGAGTATGCTCTTTAAGCCGCCTCAATTTTCATGTCGCCAACTTTTTCCACGATTGGGAATTCCAGCGTTCCCTTCATTATTTTTATATCAAGCCACAAAATATGCGAGAGCGAATTTACCCAACGTCGGACTAACTAGGGGAGCTGCTGATTATTATGGCCTAAGGCAGAATTTTAATTTAATTATACCTCAACATCGGTTATCGACTGCGGCAAATAGCCCTTTAATATTGCCTTTCAAGCTATATAATAAATTACCTGTGCGAATTAAACAAATCTCTGGTGATGTGAAATTCAATAAAACTATAAAACATTTTTATTACAATAAAACTTTTTATTCTATTGGGGAGTACCTAAGTAGCAATCTTTGATAATGGAAGCTGTTTGAATGATTGTGCAAAGCTGATAATGCTGATGATTTGCTGGTGATGTTTGTGGTGATTTACTGTCTGTAATTTGCTGTTTATATACATTTTGTTGTGACTGTCTTGACAATATCCCATACTTACTTAGAATTGTAAGTCTATAGGAAATAAATATTTTTTATTTTTATTTATTTTATTTTATTTTTATGTACAGGGTGTCCCAAATTCGAACCTCATCATTGGGATCTCGGAAACTAGACGAGATACGAGGTCGGTTAAATGGAGGCAAAGTTGCGCAATTTGATGCTGATTAAAATGACATCTTAAAAGATAAAAAATCCGAATACTTCCGAAGATATTTAGGAAAAACCGAATATTCGCGATTTCTTTTTTATATTTTTATGACTCCATTTGAATAGATATAACAAAATAAATTTCATATTCTTATTGCTACTTTTTCTGTTCTACAAGATGATGTTATCAGATTTTCAAACCGAAGTTTCGTCTTTGAGCTGCCATCATCAACTTTGGTTTTTTAAATACGGGCCTGGATTTTTTATTACGGATTTTAAGAGCATCTAATGTCCCAAAGCCAATGATGTGTCGCACTTATTCGAAAAATTCATATTAATGGCATTTTCCATCAGACCTCATGTGTTAGAGAGAGACAGAAAACATATTTTTGATAAGATATTACCAGGAAATCATTAAAATGATTTTTTCGAATAAGTGCGATACATCATTGGTTTTGGGACATTAGAAGCTCTTAAAGTCCGTAATAAAAAATCCAGGGCCGTATTAAAAAAAAAAACAAAGTTGATTATGGCAGCTCAAAGACGAAACGTCGGTTTGAAAATCTGATAACATCATCTTGTAGAACAGAAAAAGTAGCAATAAGAATATGAAATTTATTTTGTTATATCTATTCAAATAGAGTCATAAAAATATAAAAGAGAAATCGCGAATATTCGGTTTTTTCTAAATATCTTCGGAAGTATTCGGATTTTTTTAACTTTTAATGTGGAATTTTAATCAGCATCAAATTGCGCAACTTTGCCTCAATTTAACCGACCTCGTATCTCTTCTAGTTTCCGAGATCCCAATGATGAGGCTCGAATTTGGGACACCCTGTACAATACATTTTTTATACTACTGAAAAAAATATTATTACAGATAAATACATAATATACTAAACTATTTCACACCTTCTCTTCATTATTATTATTTAAAATAATAAAAGTAATGTGCATGCTATGCAGT
>MU184930.1:5286-33378 GCA_016904865.1 Pissodes strobi
AATTATACCACCCACCCCCTCATCTTCCCGGATAACCAATTTTGTTTCCAAAAAAATAGCAAAAAAAAATTAAAAAAACTTAAAAAGATGTTCGGAAATTTAATAAAAGTATTATAAAACGAAATGAGACAAAAAAAAGTTAGAAAAACGCGGTTTTCGGCGAAAAAAAATGCGAAGGAGATCAGCTGCGAGGTCGGGGATGGCAAAAATGAGAAAAAAAAAATATGATTTTTTTTTTAATTTGGAAAAATGCGAAAACATTGAAAAAAGCATAAAAAATGCTCGGAAAGTTAATAAAAGTATTAAAAAACCAAATAAAAAAATTAAAAAAAACGGAAAAAATTGTTCGGAAAGTGAATAAAAGTATTATAAAACGAAGTAATAAAAAAATAATACAAAAAAGTTTGAGAAACGTGGTTTTCGATGATAAAAAAACGAAAAAAAAAATAAAAAAAAAATCGAAACCAGAGGCAAAAGTTGAGAAAGAAAAAGCTTAAAAAATAAAAACTCAATTCCTAATATCTCTCAGAAGTTTCACTTCAGTTGTGTGCTTATAAAGGTGAGGCACATAATTTTTTAATCTTATTTTGCTTCAGTTATTTCAACTGTCACAATATGAAAGATAAACGCCAAAAGATATACAGGCAGCACAAAAGCCTCCATAGGGTTTACAGTATATGATGTCCAAAAACGATTTCATACACCGTAATATGGTATAAAGTTGAAGAATTTATCCGGAAAACACAGAGTGACTTGTACGGATACTTTTTAAGTTACTGTATATTATGCTAAATTATGTGAACCTAATGATTTAATTGTTTTGAAATTAATATTGGAAAAAGTGGTTGTGTTTTGGTCAAAATGATAAATAAAACACTTTTTCTAATAATACTTATACTGAAACTACCCATACCCGGGCCATGTGTTTATGTGCGAAAATCCGAATATTGGCGTGATCATCGTATATTTACTTTATTTGATAATAGAGAACCTTTTACCTACGATGTGTCCGTCCCAGGATATTTTAGAGTTTGGATAAGCTTTAAATTTTAGAATGAATTTTCGAGTATGTTACCTGTTTCTGTAAATCTAATATCATCAATAAAAGACCAATTTTCCAAAGAGCACATTTTATTTTAATAATAATTAGAAAATTTATATATTGAATATTCCAGCGCACTATTAATTTAACATTTATAAACAGCCTAATGGACATTTTGCTAAGAACAATATGCGAAAGCAGCATACCGATTAATCGTTACCAATTTACCAATTTATGGAGAATATCAACAACTTGTAAACAATCAAATTTACATTTTGCTAGGAATGCCAATCGATTAGGCGATTTTTTTTGCCGAAAACCGAGTTTCTCTAACTTTTTTTTTTAATATTATTATTTTTTTCTTATTTCGTTTTATAATACTTGTATTAACTTTCCGAACAATTTTTAACGTTTTTTTTTATTTTTTTCCATTTTTTCGAAAATTTTTGGGTATCCGGGGAGGTGGGGGCATAATTCCCATCCCCACTGATGACCCCGTGACACCCTCGCTTGTCAGATTTTCGGTTCGCGGCTCCGTTTAGTTTAGTTTTTTCTTCTCTCCCGTCCAGGGTCCTCATTTTACCCCAGCTACATGTCCTGAAAATTTCAGCCCTCTAGCTATACTGGAACATGCTTAACTAAAGGGGTGTTCACTTTGATAAGCGTTTCATTTTTTTGACTTTACCCTCGCTAAAGAAGTCACTTCAATAATAATCAACACACCAACAAACCAAAGGAAACTGGCGTTCACGCAAAAGTTTTGTCGTCGACTAAACAAATCTCGGACTAAGCTAAACTGACAAGCACGTGGAGATGACATTTGGCCGGTTTAACTCCCACTGCAAATTTTTGGGCGGGATTTATGTTGTCGCTTCTCTGCTGTTGTTATTCTCGGCTACAAGCATTACTGCATTTGCATTGTATTTTGACGGTCCCACACACCGTTCGCTTGTTTTTCACCAAGAATTTTTTGGAAACATCCTTTTTGTGTTCTAAAGAGTCTTCGACGTATTCTTCGGCTACGGAACTCTATTTCCATCCTCTATGTCTCTTGAGCGTTGTCATATCGACTCCAGAATCTGCCAAGAATGTCGCTGAACATCTCCGTAAACAATGCCCTGTGTATTCATTTGCCATAATAATAGTGTTAATGTCTACTGGAAGCGAAGAACATTTAAAATTCCTATAAGTAAGGAAAAATCTTTGATGAGCTGTATGTGCAGGTCGTAATTGAGCGTACTTTATTTTAATTATTATTTTAATGAAATATGTTGATATTTCGATATTTTCCACCTTTAAATATGTAATTTCTTCCCTGCGACAGGCACCAGACACGCCCCCAATAAGAACAACTTTTGCCAGTAGATAGTCTTTATCGTCTGCTTCTCGAATAAATCGTTCCATATCTTCCTTTGCAAATACTCGGGATTTTTAGCCTTATATCCCGTTGATTTCCTTTTTAAAAATGCGATCACATTCGTATATTTACCAATATCGATATTTTTATTCAAATAAAGCGTAGTTCGAAGCATTGAATAAGTACTCCATAAAGTTGGCGACTTATAAGCATCGAACAATCGAAAGAAATAGGCCAAAACTACCTTTTCGGATACATTTTTTACTTTATTCCCGTCGACCAAATTTGAGAGTTGCGAAACGTTGTCTCATAGATTTTTCTTGATTTTTGTGGCACAAGGGTGCTGCACTCGCTGCATTTTGGATATCGGAATCTTCCAAATCGCTCATTGTTCATTTCTTATACTATTTTCTACAACATTTTAGTACGTTTTTCCGGAAAATTATTTTCGAATAATGTTTTGACAGTGACAGTAATGTTTATTAAACAAAAGTTACTGACAACGGATTTATTGATGTACCATACATTATTATTAATTACGCAATTACCGATTTTATTTATGTAAAATTCAGCGTCAGTAGAAAAGTCTTGTATATACTATGTATGAAACTGTGTCTTTTAGACACTCGACGTGTTGTTCAACAATTTTCACGTCGCGTGTCTAAAAGACACCCGCTTCGTAACTTGTTATATAAATAGCTATTTTCGTAAATACTTGATATTAGTGATATTTAACTGATGTTATGCAGAAGCAGCATTGATTTTTTTTCTAAACGTTCGGTCGAAAAAAACTTTATTCAAAATAATATATATTAATGCAATGGACTCTCAAATTTAACTAGATTCCATGTACACCGATTTGAATTTTAGGACCAGTGCTTATAATAATTTAAGACGCTTTAATGCAATTTTTAATACTATACTATACCTTGAGTTACACTCGTAAATTCCCGTAATAACTTGTTCTTGTAGTCTTCTATAAATATATCCTACAGAAATTGGATCAATGTCTTTGCCCAAATATTTCAGTCCATCTAAAGACAGTTTCCAACAAGCACACTTCAATTTATCCTGAAATTTAAAATATTTACAAAGTTGTAATTTTAAGCGAGGAAATAGACAACAGAACGGATCATACATCCTTAGTTCGATGTTCAGAAATTCTGAACATCGAACTAAGGATGTATGATCCGAATCTGAGACAAACCGATGTTACCACAACTTGTTGACACCTTTGGCTATTCTGAATCAGAATAGAGCAAGCTTTAATTTTAAAATTAGTGCATTATTTCACACGTGAAAAAGATGCTGGTAGGCCACTTTTACCCTGGAAAGCTGTGTACAATGTAAGTAATATTTTTTTTTATTTAATTGATAATAGTAAAAAATGATATCTCTAGAAAAAATGTATTTTTTATGTGTAAACATCTTACGCGGCGATATGAGGACAAATCTCGGCAAATGAGACGGAAATGCGCAAACCAAGTCTAGCCGCTAGGACGGTATTATATACAATTTTGTCATTTAAAATCGTTTTAAATGGATTTTAGACGATAAAAAAGCATATTTTAAATTAAACGAACCGTCAAAAGTATTATTTTTTAATTATTATATTCGCAGTGTATTTGGATCCATAGCACAGCTTATTTTTAATGGACGGTTGAATTTAAAATGAATTTTCGCTTCAAAATCCACGACAAATTCGTCCGAAGTCATGGCTATCGGTCTAAAAAAGTCCGAATTTTCGGATTTTTATACAATTTTGCCATTTAAAATCGTTTTTAAACGGATTTTAGACGATAAAAAGCATATGATTATTTTAAATTAAACGAACTATCAAAAGTATTATTCAGATGCCCAGACGTTTAAAACAATATTGTCATAAGTATGTAAAATTGATAAAAACGGAACGTGCTCCGGAATAGAAAACAGGTACAGACATCTTTTGGCTAGTGTAAAAAATAACGTACGAGTCTATCTAAGACGTACGGATCTTTTCTTTTGACGTCAGAAATTCTGACGTACCAGCGCAATAGCCTTGAATGGACCTTATTTATTTACGGATGTACCATTTTACAAAACCAGTACAAGAATATAATAATACATTAATACAATACAATAATAGCAGGACACAAGAATAAAAATAAAATAAAATAAATCAAATATCGCATATTACATTATGTTAGGACCTACCACTAAGTATCATCAAAATCATTCACAACATTCATAGGAATATTCTTTTTATCTTTTATTTTTAAATTGGTCAATCTTTAGTATTAAAAATAATCAACAACTTTGGCCATTACATTACCGACGCCACATAGCCTCTGAGTGGGAAGATTTTTACCATAATTAGTTTTAAGATATTCAATGTGAAAAAGTTCATTATATTTTAAATTCAGTGGGACAAACAATGCAATTCTCTCCAATATACCGGGGCAATCAACAATTCTGTTAACAATTTTATACAAGAAAACTACGTCCAAATAATCTCATCTTGCTTTGAGTTTTGGTGAATTGAGTAGTTTCACAATTTCATCATAATTAATTTCTTCAATAGGTATTTTCAGCTTGTACGCGATGAATCTAAGAAACTTATTTTGAACTCTTTGGAGGTGCTGTACATGTGTATCATAGAAAGGCGACCAAACATTAGAGGTATACTCCAGTAGAGAATCCACAAGTGAGCAGCACATGATCTTAAAACTATACAGGGTGTTACAAATTCGAGTGTATGCATAGGGATCTGGAAAACCGTAATAGATAGAGAGATGATCAGATTGGGGCAAAGTTGCGCTATATAACTCTCAGCAAAATGCCGCTCTGAAATCTGGAAAATTCCGAATACTTCCGGAGATATTCGCAAAAAAACGAATTTTTGTCAAATGGTTTTTATGATACCCTGGCTTTATTTTAAGAGATAAATCAAAATAAGTGTCACATTCTCGTTGCCACTTTTTCTCATTTACAAGATGGTATCCTTAAATTTCAGATCCGACGCGCGACGTTTCGAATTTTCGGGAACATCATCAACTTTAGTGTTTTTAATACGGACCTGGATTTTTTCAAAAGTAACGATGTGACGCACTTACGTTTCAGCTTGACACTAGAGGTAGTTGCTATAAGAAATCCATGAGTGTAAGGGAGGCATACTATTTGCAATGTCTGCACAACATTAATAAATAGCGAAAAATATATTTTACGAATCAAAAATGTTAAAAAAAGGGGAATTCAAAGGGCAGTATTTCTTGCAAAGCCAAAAATTAATGTTTTTGAACACCTACGTAGAAATTAGCTAGTACTAAGTTAATTAAATTAAATTCGTAAAATTAAATTTGTATATTTTTTCGCATTTTTTTAAAATTTTATAAATTAAACCAGGTTTTTATTTTCAGTGAAATAGTTTGTTTATTCACAAAAATGTCCATGTTTTTAAAAATATTAACCTTTAAAAAGAACGCAATTTATTTTAAGTATTTACACCTAATGAGAGACTACTGTCACACACTGTGGGTTTTGCTGAGAAAATAGTTCATATTTTGCCGAAAAAAGGAAGCTTTTTATCTATTAACATTATTGATTTGTAAAACATATTTTTCGCTATTTATTATTGTCATGCAAACATTATCGTAAATATTTTGTCTCTCTCACACACATAGATTTCTTATGGCAACTACCTCTAATGTCAAATTGACAAGTAAGTGCGTCACATCGTTAGTTTTGGGAGGTCAACAGCTACCCAAATATGCAAAGAATAATCCAGGTCCGTATTTAAAAAACTAAAGTTGATGATAAGCCCGAAAAATCCAAACGTCGGATTTGAAATCTAATGGGACATTTATTTTGATTTATCTCTTAAAATACAGTATCATAAAAACTATTTGGCAAACACTCGTTTTTTTGCGGATATCTCCGGAAGTATTCGGAACTTTCCAGATTTCGCAGAGGCATTTTGTTCAGCATTAAATTGCGCAACTTTGCCCCAATTTAACCATCTCTCTATCTATTACAGTTTCCGAGATCCCCATGCATACACTCGAATTCGTAACACCCTGTAGATATTATTAAGCTCTGATAGGCTACGCTTTGTACAACCCAACATTTTCAGTGCCCTATTAGAAACGTATTCAAAATACTCTCTAAAAGATAAAGAAGTATCCAAGATCCTTCATACTTCCCACACTCTCCAAGCAGACGCCATCAATGTGGCAGTCGACGGTGTGCGGATTCGTCGTCCTATAAAACCTCATAGTCTTACATTTGCTAATAATTAACTCGAAACCATTCCTAGACCAATAATCAGAGAACCTGTGCAAGTCCCGCTGAACCAAGACACAGTCATTAATATCAATACCTTCCCTAAATATCTTTAAGTCATCACAGTAACACAGAACTTCACAGTGCTCAAAGCACAGTCAAGAAGCAGTTAAGGAAAATTGATGAAAGATCTCCCCTGAAAGACACCCGATCAAACTTCAATGGTTTCCGACAGGTAGTTATGGATTTGGCAGTTTGTTTCGGACCTGAGAGAAAACTTTGTATCCAAAAAAGCAAAGAGCCATGGACACCCAACGCCGAGAGCTTCTGAACCAATATGCCTATATTCACCCTATCATATGTTTAGATTAAATACATGAGGTAACCTGCCTATTTAAAATATTATTTCATTAGACCTTATACGTTCAGTTTTGAGACACCCTAATATACATGTATAGAAAGAAAAAGAAAAAAACAAGTCATAAATTGAAGTCGGATTTTGCGAGGTTTTTTGGAGGAGATCCGAATGCGTATCGATAGAGATAGTCAAAGCTGGCGCAGTGTACGGTTTATTGTTGGTGAATTTGTTTTGCTTCAGTGTTTTAACATGTTTTTACAGGTCGGTAAAATGAAACTTATATTGTTATTAACATAATTTGCAAAAGAATTTTTTATTCTCATTGATAATTCATATTTGATGGCATAACATGCGTACATATTTAATCAAATCGTTTTATGCTGTGAATAACACTGCTTTTAATGAAAACAATAAGGTATTGTTTGCTGTCTTTTCGTGTTGGAATTTTTAGTTTTAGTATGACTGTGATTGCAAGTAAGAGCTTTTGTGAAATTACTAACATTTTCCTACCCTGACGGGTGAATATCCTAGTTGTAAATGAAATGATCATTTTAGAGATATTGATCCTAATTTCAACTTCAGCTGAGTAGCCTCCGTAACCAGGACCTTAGTACCTGCCAGCGGCGTCTGTCTAACTAACATCCATCTTCGGTAGTGTAGTAGTTATCACATCCGCCTGACACGCGGGAGACACGCGTTCGATTCCCAACCGTTCAGTTTTAAATGTACTATTACGAGCGTGGAACTACTAATTGCGGCGCGGGAAACAGTAATTTAATTAATCATTATACTAATAAAGGTTATACAGCATAATTCGATTTTGGAATTTAGATCGAGGGTTTCTCTGCCGTAGTCTTTCCCCTTGTGAATTTCAGGCTGAGTCCGGCACGTTTTTCTCTAATAATTTGGCACGTTTTATCTTTTTAATCTATTTTGAAGGTCATTGGCAAAATAAAGACAAACCACAATTTTACTTATCTCATTCAACTATGTTGAACAGGCCCGGGTACATACAATAAAATAAATCACGAATCAAATGATACAATGTTTATTTAACAATCATAAGTTAAGTTCAAATAGTTTAGAAACTGGAAAAATACTAGTCTTTTTTATGTTGATATAACAAGAAAATGGCATCATTCTAATAATTCGGCAGCAGGAACTGACATTAATAATTTCAAAATCTAGACCACGGCACATATCAACCAGCAATATCACATCTGCGCAAGTCCGCGCGCAAGATATTCCTTGTTAGGAAATCCGTCAAACTGCCACCAGCGGCGTCGTATTTTTACGACTAGTTTATTATATTGCTATTGGAGTTAAATCGAAACCATAAGCGTGTATTCGTCAAATAATTGACATAGCGAGAGACGAACGTTATTTATGAAAATATCATGGTGTTTGTGTAGTAAGAAGTTGTACAAACCAGAGATATTCTTACAAAAAGAGCTTCTTTAGATTTCCTGCTGATACAACAGTTTATGTAGAGCACTAAAATGTGTAATGATTATAAGTATTACATACATTATTAAGAATATCGTTTGTGACTGGTTTATGCAGCATCATTTAACTTTAATTAAACGTTTATTTATATTTCAGAAAAATGTAAAAGGAAAATTACGCAAGCTAACCCTCATCTGCTGTTGTTGTTTATTTGTTCATTCCGTTTCTTTGGGCTCTTTTCCATCAATCTACCCAATTTCAAGTGTTCCTGCGTTCGAGCTTAGCTAGAGCTGAGGCGACCCTCCCAGATGGCTTACATTCTTGAGCTGGATCGTAATCAATTTGGTATACTTGGAGTTGTCTGACTCTAAGTCATCTCCCAGGCACGAACATTCACAAAAAAATATGACAAACAATAACCAATATCGTCCTCAGTGCACAGTTGAAATTTCATGCAAGGAAATTTTGTACAATGATGATATAATCAGTTTCTGTCAGGGCCTCTGGTATCCCTGCAGGGCTATCACCCCGATCTCCTCCTGATCACCGTTCCATGTGCGCGAACACTCCAGAAACCTAATAGGAATCGAGTCTTCATTATACGACTCACCCCTTGCACTTTATCTACCTTCTAAATTCGCCCCAACGGAGCCCAACACGTTTTTACCCGCGAACCACGTAGATAACACCATGCAAAAGTCAGATTGTAAAACCAGATCTTCGTCCAACGTGTGAACGCCGCCAGTCAAACCGGAAGTTAAGCCTCATCTGTAATGGCATCCGTGAGTAAATCTGGTTCAACACTACATGCAGAATGTAGATAACACAAGATTGCACAATAAAACCGAAACAAAGTAAGTAAATACTTTATCTGTGCTCACCAGTTATTCAAATGCACTTAACATCAGCGATACGTACAATGTACCAATTGCAGCCCTTTAGCAAATCCCCAGGCAGCCGGGACATTGCAATTTTAAAATCTGGTAAATAACCAAATATCTTGCTTATAATATGATGGTGAAAATAAACCGCATCTGGCATGGACAACGACCGAGTAACATAAAATACAATGACACCGACCTTGCTGTACTCAACCCGAAAAATTCTTAATGCCACTATAACTAGCCAATCTCGTAGTGGTATCTGGAAACACGCACAAAGGATCTATACCCCTTGTTCACTCATATATATTTTTAAGTTTCAAATTAAATTACACTGCATTAACTTAAATTCGAAACACAAATAAAATTAATAAATATTTTAATTAACCTAAAACATTTAGAGTACTTACCACACAGTCATCATCACAGTCACAACCACATAAAAATTCTTGATCTAAATTCATATGAACACCTTCCATGGGAACTCTCTTTATCGAGTAATTACAGAAATCGAGCATATCGTTATTAAACCCATTGATAACAGGTATAGGAACTTGTTCGAGACCTAAAAATAAATAAATATATAAAGATAATGTAATATCTAATAATGATTCTCTCTTTAAGCGCCTCTGCTAATCATCAACTCAAAATTGGTTTTTCAATTCCGACATATTGAAAATGTTTCTTATTTGATTATTTTGTAATTTGACTGAAGTTATTTACTTTTTAAAATATGAAATGAAACGTTAACTCTTGCTGAAAATACCGAGATTTTTGATATTCAAGTATTTACGAACTGAATAATTTTGGTGAATGTTATGGTTATTTAGACGACAGATTTTAAATATTTTGATGTCATATAAAAATTGACTAGAGCAGGCTCTAAAACCGAATTATGATTGAAAATGTTTTCAACAGAAATAATTTCAGTAAATACCTCAGCGCGTTCTTGAAATATTTGTTTTTTTTTTAATTTTCAATGCTTTGTATATTGAAAGCGATGCCGATTACAATTAGACAACGATTTATTTCTGAAAGTTTTTCTATGTACCTAAATAACACCCTGTATATTATATGACAAAGTAGCTGACTCAGGACTGAGTAAAGAAACCTCCTTATTTTCTAAATTTGCCGATTACTTTTTTAGAGCATTAATTGGCCTTGAAAAAGATGTGAAATAAACGTCGGCTAGAGGATTCATTACTCAGACCTGTACCCACTACTTTGTCGCTGGAATCAATAAGGACGCTAAGTTTGAACAAACTGTCTATTATGTTATTTTGCATATAATTACCTTTGGACAGGTCTTTTGGATCTGGAGCACATTCTACACTAAATTCAGCCAAACATCTTACCATATGATTAAAGTCAAACAGATCTACAGTCATCTCACTTTCGGTTACTCTTAAGTAGTAATGAATCTAAAAACAGAACAAATCATTTTAGTCAATTCAAAACTAAGCTAATTATTCAATTTGGCAATTTGTGGAGGAATACGATACAATACATTTTTATTAAAAAGACTGAACATGCATCACTATTTAAAAAAGTTAAATTATTAAAAGCAATGGTGAAATGTTATTACAAATTTCTTCTTCTTCTTCTTCTTCTTACTCTATTGTTTGGCAAATTGCCTGTTCATTCTTCGCAGCGTGCCTTCAGTTCAACCAATGGCAAGATTGTCGCTCCACCTTTTTCGTAGCCTCCCCATACTTCTTCTCCCCAGTGGCGATTTGTCTCGTGCTATCCTTACTATTCTCTCTTCGTCCATTCGACTTATGTGTTCGTCCCAATCGTGCTTTCTGTTCAAGACCCATTCATTTACATTCTCCACCCTGCATGTTCTCCTTATGTCTTCGCTACGTTTTCTGTCTAGTAGCGTTTTCCCAGTAAGTTTTCTTAGAACCTTCATTTCGCTTGTTTCTAGGAGCCTTTTAGTTTTGGTTGTATCCGGTCGGGTCCCTGCTGTATAGGTCATTATGGGTCTGATGACAGTTTTGTATATTCTTGACTTGACTTCAATATCTATATATTTGTTTTCCCATACAGTGTCGTTTAAACATCCCGCTACTTTTAGTGCATTTGTTGTTTGCTGCCTGACCTCTGTGTCAATATCCCCATATCCGGATAGTTCTATACCGAGATATTTGAACTTCATTTCCTGCTGTATTATTTTGTCGTCAACGACAAGTTTGCACCTTATAGGAATATTGGATATCAGGCTTTTTGTTTTGGAGGCAGAAATTATCATATTGAGGGACTTTGCTGTACAATTGAAGCGATATAGCAGTCTTTGGAGGTCGTCTTCGTTTTCTAACACTAGCACGGCGTCGTCGGCATAGCACAGAACTGTAATGTTGCGGTCACCTATCTTGTATCCACTCAGGCTGCTTACTTGTCTTATTATTTCATCCATAATTATGTTAAAAAGGAGTGGGCTTAGTGAGTCGCCCTGTCGTATTCCCTTTACTACAGGAATTGGTTCAGTGAGGTTCCCATCGATCTTGGCCTGGATTTTGTTGGCGCTGTGTAAGTTCTCTATGACTTTAATTAGGATATGGGGTACTTGTCTGTCATATAGTAAGTGTACAACATTCTCTAACTCGACTCGATGAAATGCTTTTTGCAGATCTATGAAGCACATGTAGGCTGGTTTGTTGTATTCGATCGACTTCTCTGCAATCTGTCTTATAACAAAGACCGCATCAGTACATGATCGCCCCGTTCTGAATCCTTGTTGTTCATCTGATAGGGATATGATACTGTTTATTTTGTTTGTTATTATTTTTGTTGTTAGTTTTAATGCTGTGCTGAGTAGGTTTATGCCTCTGTAGTTATCTGGTACTCTTCGACCCCCCCTTTTGAACATAAGAATAGCGGTACTTGTTCGCCATTCGTCTGGAATACTGTGGTAGGCAAAGATATTTTTAATCAGTCTAGTTAGTTGTTGAATGAACTCTTGTCCATCGTACTTGAGCAGTTCGTTTGGGATGTTGTCTGGTCCAGGACTTTTTCTATTTTTTAATTGTCGAAGCGCCGATTCTATGTCTTTACTTTCTATTTGTATGTCTTCGTTAGTGATTATAACTGGTGTGTTATTCTGCGCCATTTCGTCTTCCTCCTTGCTGTACAGTTTGGCGAGATATTCAACCCAGGTTTCCTTTGTTATATGTTTAGGTTCAATTAATTCGTTGGTCTCTTTTCTTTGATTTCTAATAAACCGCCAGATTTGTTTTTGGAGACCATAGAAGTCACTCTCCATCCTTTTTGAGAAAGTTTCCCAGTGATTGTCTTTACTTTGTCTTGTAAGTGCTTTTGTCTTGTTGCGGATTACTTTATATTGTTCGTATGATTCTTGTGTCCTCAGTGTACGATAGTTTAGATAGGCCTTTTTCTTTTCTTCGCTTTTATTTTTGATTTCTTGGCAAAACCATGGTGTTTTATTGTGTTTTCTGTTAGATCTGTTTATATCGCGGGTACCAAGTGCTTCAACGGCGGCCTATTTGATGGTAGCCTTTAGTTTCTCCCAACTAGTATTTACATCTTCTAGATCATTTACTCAATTTAAAATTTAATGTTTAAAATTATCAGTCAAAAATATCACTAAGGCAAACAAAAACAACAGAACGGTTTAAAAACGGTGCATAAAAAATCTTTAATTGTGTAGGATTCTAAGTCTAACAACATTCTAAAATATTAAAATTAATTGCTGCCTGCACTTTTCGCATTCTTATTAAAAACTTTAACACAGTAATATGTGGCGCCCCTTCTCTGTTGAAGTTAGTCTGTGTGTTTGTACATTGCACTGAGCAGATATAGTATCGAACGAATGGTCGTTCTCATATTTGATAAATTTTTTATTGTTTTTAAATGTGAGAATATGATACTCGCAAATATGCAGAGCTGAAAGATACAGCATATCCAATTACTCCGTCCCATCCCTTAGGTTATACACACTGCCATATTCTGTTCTACAAAAACCTGCTGTGCTCACTCCCCAAAGATATGATTTCCAAAGCGTAACCGTAACCTGTTTTGTGATCTTCCTCATAAGAATGATTATGGTCAAATTTCTCAAAATATAATAAAAACAAATAACAAACTTTCATCTGTTGTGGATAAGTTAAGATGTTATTCTATTAATATAGATTTTCTCCATGTTTCTAATAACTTCTATTTTAATGAGTTTTGGCATAACAGCCCCTATTTAAACAAAAAGGGTGTGTCTTCGCTAATAAGGATAAGCATTGGTAATTTTCATCAGACTAGCAACCGTACTAACCTAAGATACATTGATGTTGTTTCATCAGACAAAAAAGTAATTCTGCAGAAAACATATTGTGGAGGGAGTAAAGGTACTGATATTGTATCTAGCGATTTTTTATAAGTAATGGAGGTAGTGTACAGGGTGTACCATTTTCGATGATATTACGGGGTATTTCACTTACGAGTAAAGATCGAGAGTTGCGGTTTTCGCAATACTGTGCTACTTTTTTTGTGAAAAGAACGATGGTATAAACAAAATTTTCATAGCCCGCTTCGTTTCTGAGATACAGGGCGAAATTGAAAATAATGCATTTTGGGACCCCCCTCGTATCTCCGGTATCCTTTAACATATCGCAAAGCTAAAAAATTGCTCTTATACAGTTTTTGACGTAGAATCCAGTGGCGTGATCAGATTTTTGCTGTGAGCTGTCAATTTTTAGCTATAAATCAAACTTATGTTATTTTAAATGGAACACCCTGTATATTTTTCTTTCGTTTGATTCGAAATGTTATAAGCTTTATAAAAATATATAATACATTATATGTATTTTAAATATTAAGCCTAAAATTCATAATTTCACAAAATTTGTCTCGATACGACACTCTTGTATTTTTTTTTAATGTAACACCCTGTATATTTTTCTTTCATTTGAATGGAAATTTTACAAGTTTTATAAAAATATATAATACATGATATGTATTTTAAATAATAAGCCTAAAATCCATAATTTCACAAAATGTGTCTCTATACGACACTCTTGATGAGTATAGTATAAGCATTGTCATTTAAACAACGGTATAAGTATTAGCAGGCAGAGACTATTAAGAACAATGGACAATGGAATGGTAATTTTTTATTGGCAAGACCTTTCAGTGGCAAAATTTATATTTTCTGTGTAATATTGTATTTTTTACGATAGCTCAAAATGAAAATTATCAATATTTTGAAAAATATGACATGTTAGTCTGCTTTATACAGAGCAATGAAAACTTTCGTGAAGCTTCTCAGCTATATTCCAATTAGTTTGTTTGAATATTTATTTACCTTTTGACTTATTTGGGTTTATTTTTTAAGTATCATTTTAATTTATAGATATCCCGAAAGAAGGCATCCTGATCTTTTAATGATTTCCGGAATAAAGAAAAAAATTGGTAGAACAAGGAATGTTGCCTCCGCCCTTACCGCGATTTTCCTTATTATACGTTTTTGGTAGGGGCCGGATAAACGTTCCATGTTCTCTTTATTCCTGAAAACATTAAATGACCAGGTTGTCTTCTTTCAGAATATCCATAAATTAAAATGATACTTAAATAAAACATAAACCCAAATAAGTCAAAAGGTAAATAAATATTCAAACAAACATATTGAATAATAGTTGAGAAGCGTCACGGGAGTTTTCATTGCTCTGTATAAAGCAGACTAACATGTCATATTTTTCAAAATATTCATAATTTTCGTTTTCAATAATCGTAAAAAATACAATATTACACAGAAAATATAAATTTTGCCACTGACAGGTCTTGTCAAAAAAAAAATGATCATTCCATTGCTCTGATAATCTCTGCGTACTAATACTTATAACGTTGTTTAAAAGATAATGCTTATACTATACTCATCCAGAGTGTCGTATAGAGATACATTTTGTGAAATTATGAATTTTAGGCTTATTATTTAAAATACATATAATGTATTATATATTTTTATAAAGCTTATAAAATTTCCATTCAAACGAAAGAAAAATATACAGGGTATTCCATTAAAAAAAACATAAGTTTGATTTATAGCTTAAAATTGCCAGCTCACAGCAAAAATCTGACTACGCCACTGGGTTCTACGTAAAAAAGTATCTAAGAGCAAGTTTTTAGCTTTGCGATATGTTAAAGAATAACGGAGATACGAGGGGGGTCCCAAAATGCATTATTTTCAATTTCGCCCTGTATCTCAGAAACGAAGCGGGCTATGAAAAATTTGTTTATCCCATCGTTCTTTTCACAAAAAAGTAGCACAGTATTGCGGAAACCGCAACTCTCTATCTTTACTCGTAAGTGAGATACCCCGTAATATCATCGAAAATGGGACACCCTGTACAGGGTTATTCATTATAAATGGACACCCCCCTTAACTTGGTTATTTTTATCGACTTGTAGGTATTCATCTTATTTTTTTATTAGTTATGAAAATATTATCATAAGCAAACACCAATATAAAGTTACATTTTTTAAATGGAATTCCCTATAAACAGTTGAAAATCGGTACCTTGGCTACTTTTCATCTTGGTAGCAAGAAGATCATTAGAGATGGAGTAAAATGAATTTCGCATTCCTATCTTAACTTTTCAAGAGCTATCTGACGGTACTAACTGGCAGGCGGTACCATGGGTACCAAATTTGGTACCATCAGTTAGCACCATCAGATAGCTCTTGAAAAGTTAAGATAGGAATGTGAAATTAATTTTACTCCATTTTTAATGGCCTTCTTGCTACCAAGGTGAAAAGTGGCCAAAGTATCGATTTTCAACCGTTTATAGCTGTGAAACTACTAACTCTCGAGGTATAACATCATACATAAAATATGCTTAGAATTTTAAGTAGAATCCAAAAATGCAATAATATACAAGGTGTCCAATTTTTAAAAAATTAACTTTATCTTGGCGTTTTCTTATGGGCCACCAGTATAATATTTTCATTACGAATAAAAAAATTAAGAGGATTACCTACAAGTCGATAAAAAAATATCTCTCTCTTTTTAAAAATAATCAACTTAAGGGGGGGTGTACATTTATAATGAATAACCCTGTACTTCTTTCTAACTGGTAAAAAATGAATATTTTTTTCATAATGTACAAAGTTTAAGAAATAAAATGAGTGAATTTACTATATTTATTCACAGCTTGGGAGAGCCTAATTTCGTGTTGTTGACTGAGCATTGGTTAAAGCCCGAATAGACATGTTTTATACGGTGTTACTCAATAGTATCGGTTTATTGTCGACGTCAGTTAGGACATGGAGGCACTATGATCTTGATTAAAAATTTATTTTTGGACAGCTTTCCCGTAATAAGTTATTCTAAGTATGATCACTTGATAGAGAAAGGTATATTTGAATTTTCCACTGTGTATTGCAGATCGCAAAATCTATATGTAGTTTGCATCTATAGATCACCGAACAATATGAAAGAGTTTTTAGAGCGACTTCTGTCAAATGTTTCTTCCAGGGTTACAATGTTTGGGAATTTTAATGTTAATTATTTGATTGATTGCTGATTGTCAGAGTTTGAAGAACATGTTATTGTCTTTGAATTTTCGCATGCTGGTTGGTCAACCAACTCGCATATCCGCATATTCAGAAAGCCTAATTAATTATGTTTGTTTGAATTTTGCAGACCAAACGGATACTGACACAACAGTTACTTCTTCAGGGCTGTCAGATCATGAGTCTATTTTGGTCAAATTCACAATCAACAAATTGAAACCATTGAAATAGGTTAGGTAGGTATGGCCGAATATATAGCACATTGAACTTCAGAAAGTTCCAAGAGTTATGCAGTGAGACAAACTGGCAGGTGGTCTTTGATTCCTCGAATTTCTTGACTGGTTTTAATGAAGTTGTTCTAAATAATTTAAAAAAAGCTTTCCCTTTGCGTAAAGTAAAAGAGAAGAGAAGAAAACTATGGGTCACAGTAGGTATAAGACGATCCACCACTAACCTAAGATCTTTGCATACTATTAGAAAGTATACAAATTGTCAATTTATGGATGCTTATTTTAAAAATACAGAAGCGTCTACAGGAAGGTAATAAAGGCAGCCAATGAAGCTTACTACAGTAGCAGGTTGCACGGTGCAAGTAACAAAATAAAAGAAAATTGGAATATTGTTAATGGGTTAAGAGGTAATTTAAATTCTTATAATCAGGTTTCGATTGACGGTGACATATTAAATGAATTTTACTGTAGTATACCTGAAATTCTGACTGCTGCTCTCCAATCTAGAGTAGATCCTATGTCTTATTTAAAATAAATCTCTATTTCTGAGTCGTTTTATTTGGCCCACATGGATATGACGGAACTCTTGGGAGTCTTTCACTCAATTAAAAATAGAAAGTTATCAAGAATCGATGAAATATTAATGAGAGTACTTGAGGCTCTTCCTGAGAGAGCTCTTGTGGTTTTGGTTGACGCAATAAATGAATCCTATGAGTCTGGGGAATTCCCTTCCTGTTTAAAGAGTGCAGTCGTCAGGCCGCTTTATAAGGGGGCGATTCAGATGTCCCGGGAAATTTCCGTGAGAGGATTGTCGGGGAAAGAGTTTTGAAGCATCTCAGAAAGCATATCTCAAGTAAGAATCATTTTGATTTTCAGGAGGCAAGGAGCACTTCCAATGCAATTATTCACTTCTTGGACAGTCTCTACTTAAGCTTAAATGATGGAAACGTGGCTGCAGCGGTATTCTGTGATTTTTCTAACGCGTTTGATTGCGTCAATCATAGAATGCTGCTTGAGAAGCTCTCTCACTATGGTTTTAGGGGTGTTGCGTTGCCCTGAAGTGGTTTGAGTCGTAGCTTGGGGAAGTGTAATGGTGAAGTCTCTAACTTGCTCAGGATTGATCATGGGGTACCTCAAGGATCTGTGCTTGGTCCCCTCCTTTTTCTCCTCTACGTAAACGACTTAACTCTATTGAATATTCAAGGACTTTTCACAGTGTTCGCGGACGACATGACTGTGCTGTGGTCTAACAGAGATCCAGATACTCTCAGTGACATGGTTGGGACCAATTTGGAACGGATTGAGGAGTGGTGAAAATATCATGTTTGATGGTGCAGCACTATAAGAAAAAATTAGATTTCTTGGTCTCTACATTGACGAAAAATTAAAATTTCAAAATCACATTCCGGTTCTCTGTGGTAATTTGGCCAGGGGCTGTTATGCTATTCGCATAATCTCGAATGAGTTGGGAAGGCCATTATCTAAGACTGTTTACTTCTCACTTATCGAGAGTCACTTGAAATGTGGTTTAGTTTTTTGGGGTTAAACATAAAATAAATAAATAAATGCCAACCAAGAAGATATAAACTAAAACGATCCAAAAAGGAAACAAATCTTATAAATATATTGAAAAAAAAGGAGACGGCAACAATGATTATAAAAAGGCGGAGGTGCCGAATTTTCAGTTTATAGACTTGTCTGGTTGCAACTAATTAGAATTACCTAGAATTAGAATGATCTATCCAGATATGCATTCAAATTTGGTGATAGTAGTACTTAAAATAACCAATTTTTTTGGATGGTGCGCCATTCAAAAAGATTGGGAGCCGCCGCTCTAATGCGTTCATTATACTCATATTCTCGCTTTTGTTGTACCTACGCTTTGTCTATCTGTATTTCTATCCCCACCTCATTATTAAGAATATATATTGTTGGTTCTTACATGCTTACACAGTTTGTGGATTAAATACCCTCCTGGGTCTAGGTTTGAGCCCTCAGTTGGAAGTAGTGCGCAAATATTGGCGATAGTAACTGCATGAAAACATTTCATTGCTCATCCATATTACACTCTAGATGAGACCAAAACCACCCAATTACCCCTATTCCGAGTACTAAACCCCCTCATATATAAAAGGTATCAGTCCAGAGATTTCCATTATTTCTTGAACGCTGCAACAGAGATGCACTAGCTCATTTAGAAATAGAAAAACACAAATAGTAAAAAAAGGAACTGCAGATTATTAATGGCGATTAAATCATACTGTTGCGCATGGTGTTTTTATTATGACCTCAAAAAGTTAATTAGCGAAGTTATCCGAATCACAAAAGAAGATGAAGACCACAAGATAACCCATTGGCCGACAGTAGTATTGCGCCCTTTGGAATGGCGACTTTCTACGGTGTTAACACTACTATAAATCAAGACATTGAGGCGAAACCTTTATGACATACAACTATTTCTAAAATAAGTGATTTGATGCTAAAAAACGCTTTGAAGAAAGAGGTTAAGACTGGCTCTTAATTTTTGTTCTATGCCAGTTGGACCGGGAATGTATGATGATTCCTTTGTAATTGCCTAATGGCACAGATGATGTGATAATTTATGATATGCGGATTTTGTAAATTATTACTTACCTCACTAATATTCCTAATCATTCTGCCACAGGGTGCTTTGTAAATTATTTCTTTTCTTCCCCTATCCTTCAATGTCATTCTGGCCCATCCACATAACAACGGTTTAGATAATGGGTTATGACCACGGAGCTTTGTGAAATTATGAGTAAGATAAACTTTGCACCCGGGACTGCATTCGTGAGGTTTATATTCACGTTTGGTTACTTGTTGATCTCGTGGTGTAAAGTACTAAAATATAAAAGAATCAATTGACCACTGTAGAAAAACTACAATTTTAATCGCAAAGCAATTATCTATCCATTGATCAGATAGTTTCAATATGGATAAGCACTGGCAAATCGCACTTTAATAGAAAGAAGTTAACTTGTACGAAAATGGTATTTGTTTTCTATTTTAGGTTAACAGCTCTAACAATTAATTTTTCATATTAAATTGGAACTACTTTTCATTTTAGTTATGTACAACAAATTAGCTTCTGGTTTCGTATATGTATTTTCTCCTTTTATACATTAAAATGAATTTCCATCATGTATCGACTAATAACTGTACAGTAATGAATTTTTTTCACTCAGTCTTACAGCAGACAAATAGGCACATTATTTATACATTAAATATTGTGTATATCCTTTTTCAGGTTCGGTTGAAACACGTATCTGATATTCACGATATTTTTTTACATCACATTCTCACCCTCAGGTCGTTTCAATTTTATTGCAATAAATAATTACATAAAATAGATTCTTCATATAATGAGGGTTTATATATCTAATTCGTTTAAAACGAATCACTATACTTAACAGCTGTTTTTGCTACTTAGCCAGGGGTAATGTATTTAATGTGCTTTTTCCAACTTAAAAAGTTTACTGCAGCACATAAGATTCGTTTGAATTATATTGCAATAAATAATTATATAAAAGATTCATATAATGAGGTTTTATATATCTAAAGGAATCATTATACTTAGCAGCTGTTTTTGCTACTTAGAAAGGGGTAATGTATTTACTTTTTCCAACTTAAAAAAGTTTACTACAGCACATAAGATAGCTGACCTAAATAAATAACATTTAAAACAAAATCCTATACAATTTGTTTACATAAAGACATATTGCTCTTGCTATTTGTGATATATTAAGGATATTTAAAACTATGGATAATTTTACAAATATATGTACGGAGGCAAGTTAGGCTGAAAAAAGCATGAGTGCACGAGTGTTTTTCCTGCTTCAACTTGCTTGAGTGGATATTAGTCTAAAATACTCTAGCATTTTCAATGCACAAGTTATATAGTAAGATAATTTCATGAACTATAAAATCTAACTCTGAATATTAAACTGTGTCAATCAAATATATATGCATCATGCACATGTGTCGAAACGGTCAAATGTCTGGGACCGCTGATCAAATTGTAATCAAATTTAGTATACAGAGATAACAAACCACAAAAAGGCCAAAAATGATAGCGACAATGTTGCTTCATTTTTTACTCATAAGAAATTATGATATCAACATTGATTATTTTAAAAGAAACACCTTGATTATTATTATTATTTTTAGTGCTGATTAAAATTCTACAAGAAAAACAAGTGAATATTGGGCTCACGTAATATTCACTAAAAAAAAACACTTTTCTTGCAAAGGAATAACCTTTTTTCTGGTTTAATTTTTGAATTTTACAGGAAATTCTAGACTTACTTGACATCTTACCATATGCCTGCTTTCAGTTGATTTCGAGATACTGATATTTAAAAATTGATATTTCCCAATTTTTCACACAGTAATTATTGTCTTAGTTTATCTTTTGACTTCAATTTCCTGCTTGAGCGAGCATAAAATATTTTTCGGATTTCGATTGTAGATTTTTTTCTTATGACGAAAGTAACTTATTTTTTACGTTTAGAAATAATAAGCATGTTCAATAAAGGTTTTTTTAGCGGCAAATAGATTTTAAAAATTATTCAGTTAAAATAGTCAAAAGCATTAAAATTTGTAGTTCTGGTCAATGAGTCAACCTGTGCAGACAAAAATTGCATAACCTCACTGACTTGCATGGTGGGTGTTAACCATTTTTGAAATCAAATTCGTATTATTGGAAACAAAAAAAAAATTACTGATCTTTCAAAACACTTTCAAAATTATTTTGACCTTAATCGCATAGTGAAAAGATTTGAAAATTACCAAATTAATACGGATGTACCGAAAAATAAAAAAAATAAAAATTATTTAAAAAAATATAACTATATTTTATTGTACGGAAAATGTTGTTGGGAAGTTTGAATATTATCTAGTTAGGAATTTTAAGCACCGTATAAAAAAGACATGCAAACTGAGAAATCAATGTAAATAATAAGAAAGTTTTGACTAAAAGCAATATTGCTTCTATGCAAAAAAACGTATCCATTCAAAATATACAGAAAGAAACTGAATTTTGACCGTCATTTGCGACTATAGGTCATCATAGTAGTTTTAAACTCGACCTAAAGGATATGCAGCAGGTGAAACTTCTTTTATTTTGGAACTAAAAATGATAAGATTTACTATACAATTTTGTTATTTAGTTTTCTATCAATTATAAAAATTTGATTGAGCGTAGAAACTAGATTTCAGTCTTTTGGAAAATTTCTGCGATAAGATTTAGAAAATATTTAAAACAGTATTTTATAACAACAAAAATAAAAGAATGGTTAAAACCGTATCATATATGAAAAACGCAACAAAACCCATGATGGACGTCTTAACACCTACAATATTTAGAATTACTAATTAGTAATAAGTGCAAACTTTATAAAATTTTGTGTTTTTTCCATTTCCGAACCACAGAATTTTTAAGCAGTTCAGTCTAGTCAAAAATCCCCCTCGAGGAGTCGTCGCCTTGTCGTGGAGAGGGGGCTTAAGAAGCTGCAATGACGGTTAGGACTATGCCGGCGGGGGTCTCAAGACCCCCAGCAGGGCCACCCATGCCGGACAGGCCTGATCAAAGCAGCGAACACTAAGAACGACTCAAGAAAGATGGAATATGTCGGATGTAGAAAACGAAGTACCCCAGGCGGGTAGGACCGAAGACGGTCCAGAATCACGCTCCACCAGCGCGGTGGACTGCCCCACGTATTCTGGGGGGGCACACAAACGACAAGTAGGGATGGGACGGCGGAGAACCAGGCTGGACCATCTGGAAACACTACTGGTTTTGAAGAGGTAACGGCGAACCCGTTCATTAGGAGGAGCGCCCTACTAAGGACACCTGGCCGAAAAGACGGAACAACGCGGCAAGCGCAGGAGGGTGGAAGGTTATAAGGACTGGGAACCCAAAAACAAAGATGAGACAAAGAACCGAGATACCCTCAAGAGCATCTTGGATGCAATCAAAAGACAAGTGGTGATGCTTGACAAAGTAGTTAGGGAAGCCTATAAACCGAAAAAAGAATTCGTAGAAGCTGCGGGAAATCTAGTACTGCAAATGGAGAAATTAGAAAGCCAGGAGTTGGAAGATTGGTTGGAGGTGACAATAAACAAGACCTCTGAGCAAGAAGGGGAACGAGCAGCAATGGATGAGATCCAAAACCTCCGCTCACAGATCCAACGCATGGAAGAAACCCGCAATAAAGAAACAAACAACCCTGGTTATAACCAAGTACAATGTGAGAGCTGTAAAGAAGCGCAAAGGAAGGAAGCAAGGCGACAAATTTTAACTCGCGACGACAACTACGACACCTTCAAACAAATTACGGAGGAAGACTGGGGCGAGGAAATATTTACAAAAGTCCGCACCAAGCGGGGAGACATATGGGAAATGCCGAGCGAGTGTGCCTTAGTACTCCCGTGTGATAAAAACTTTGTTTCGTCCCACAAAACGGTGAAAAAAATAATAAACAGACTGGAGGGTAAAGAAGACCTCAAAAAACAAGAAAGGGGGAAAGGAGATATCGCCAAAATGATACACTCCTTGGGCTTCCCGGACGACGACGGAAACATCATACATAAGACCAGAAGGATCTACTATCCGATCATATCCGATGGAGCGGCAAACGGCGAAGGCAGGGACGAGGACGCATTAAGTGCCTTAAAACAACTTAAGGAACACGTCCTGCGCGATAAAGTACGCAAATTGGCCATACCAGAGGTGGATGACATACAGGGGCTCATCCAAGTTAGAATGCTAGAATTCCTATTCGCAAATACGAATATAGAAATAGCACAATATAAGGACCGAGAAAACCGAGAGACAGGTGCACAACCCATAAGAAGCAGGCTAAAAAGTGCCCAAACAGCTAGTGCAGCTAGACCCAACAAGCACAAACAGGATGGGCTACTCGTCAAGATGCCCAACATGAACTACGCGGAGCTACTCAAGAAGGTGAAAGACTTGGTAAATCCCATGGAAATTGGAGTCGAGGTACAGGAAGTGAAAAAGACGAGAAATGGGGAGTTACTCCTCACAGTACAGGACGGGAAAGATAAGCTCGAGACACTCACGAAGGAGATAAAACGCAAATTACCAGAGGACGCTACGTCACATCTAACGAGCAAAACTGTCCTGCACATAAAGAACCTCGACGAAGTGACGACTGTCGAAGAAATTACAGAAGCTATAACTAAAGCTATTCCCGTAGACTCTAGAAACGTAGAGGTACGCGCTTTAAGACCAACAGTCGCAGGCAGGAAAAACGTCACGGTGCTATTGCCGCAGGCGGACGCTGCAAAGCTTATTGAAATGGGCAGGATAATGATTGGATGGACGAGAAGTAGGATCCTAGAGAGGAAAGCAGATCTAAAATGCTTAAGATGTTGGGAGCACGGGCATACCAAGGCGCAGTGTAAGGGCGCGGACAGAGAAAACCTATGCTTGAAGTGTGGCAAGGAAGGACACAAAGCGGCAGTGTGCAAAAATGAGGCATACTGCGTGCACTGCGCCAAAAATGGACATCAGTCAGGCAGCCAAAAATGTCCCAAGAAAAGAGTCGACAGAGTGCTGGAGGTTTCTCGTCCGAACAGCAAACAACAATAAAAATGGTTAAAGTCCTACAAATAAACACATTCCGGAGGCGACCGTGCCATGATCTAGCTGTGGCCACAGCCAAGGAAATAGGGGCGGGACTAATACTCACGTGTGAACCTAACCGAAATGCAGTTAGAAACAGGATGGATTGGATCTGCGACGAGGACCTGGATACAGCTATAAAAGTGACAGAAAAGAACGTTACTGTTAAAAGAATAGGCAGAGGCCGTAGTTTTACATGCATAGCTACAGCAAATTTCACCGTATATAACTGTTACTCTTCCGGAAATAAGGATATTGAATACCTCGAGGAAATGCTAAACGAAATAGGAAGTCAAATAAGGATGCAAAAAGAGCGATCCATTATAGTAGGAGACTTCAACGCAAAGTCCCCACAGTGGGGTCTGGACACGACAGATAGAAGGGGTGAAATCATCAAGGAATGGATAGCCCAAAATGATCTGGCGGTTGTAAATAAAGGAAACAAACCTGCTTTTCAACGGCGCGACTACTCTTCCATACTGGACTTGACACTGGCCACAATCGATGTTCGGAACAAAATTACGGAGTGGGAAGTTATCGAAGAAGAATCTTTGAGCGATCATAACTACATTGTTTTCAATGTAGAAGATGTCCTTCCAGTAAATATAAGGACGAGAGAAGAAGAAGGGTGGCAGGTCAGGAAACTGGATAAGCAAAAGCTCCACACAGCAGCGACAGAAATCAGCACCGAAACAGGCACAACGTCGGCAAGAAAATTTTCCCAGGTTCTAGGCCAAATATGCGACCAGACAATGCCCAAGAGGAGAAGATCAAGAAGGGGAAAACCAGTCTACTGGTGGAATGAGGAAATCGCGACCCACCGCAGAGACTGCATCCGTAAGCGAAGAGAGTACACAAGGAGCTCGAGAAGAAACACCCCGGAAACGAACGAGCGTCTCTGGAACACATTCAAAGAGAGTAAGAAATCACTGCAAAGGCTGATAAAAAAAAGGCCAAAAGGGACTCGTGGAAAAATCTCTGTGATAAAATCGACTGTGATATCTGGGGGGATGGCTATAAGATAGTCATGAAAAGTCCTATTGGCTTCCCTCCCAGACTTCAATTGACGATGCAAACCGTGGAACAGGTAGTAAACCAGCTATTCCCGGTGCATCAACAAGTAACGTTTAACTGTGATAGATCTGTGATATTTTTAGACTTTAGTGTAGAAGAACTACGTGTAGCCTGTGATAAGTTAAAAGACAACAAAGCACCCTGCCCCAATAACATTCCACCTGAAATATTAAAAGGAGTAACGTCAGTCAACCCAGAGTATGTCTTGGCGGTGTACAACGACTTGGCAGCTAACGCAACTTTTCCAGCTATTTGGAAACGAGCTAACTTGTTGTTACTTAGAAAAGGTGACAAGCCCATAAACATCCCATCAGCGCACAGACCAATATGTCTGCTCGATGTAGAAGGAAAGCTGTACGAACACCTTCTCCTGATTAGACTGAAAGGGGAGCTAAAGCGCACGGGAGACCTAACAGACCGGCAATATGGATTTAGGGAGGGAAGACAGACCGTCGATGCCATCAATGAGGTACTGAAAATTGCTCGAGATGCGGAAGCAAATTACTCAAGCTCGCACCGCAGACTGTGTGTTGTCATCACCCTGGACGTCAAGAACGCCTTCAATAGTGCCTCATGGCAGCAAATCCTGGAAGAACTAAGAAGAAGAACCATAGATGAGAGCCTCATAAACATTATAGCCTCGTACCTGTCGGAAAGGGAAATAATCCTTGAAGCGGAGGGTGTGCTGAGGCCGAAGAAGTTCAACAGCGGTGTTCCCCAGGGTTCAGTGCTGGGCCCCACCCTGTGGAACATCCTGTACGACGGTCTCCTTACAATGGAGCAACCCAGTGGGGCCACACTGATAGGCTTCGCGGACGATATCGCGCTAGTGGTGGTAGCCAAAGGAGAGCTGGGACTGATGAACGCGGCAAACCTAGCTCTTCAACGGATTGCCAACTGGATGAAGCAAAAAAGGCTATGCTTAGCTCTAGAAAAGACTGAAGCTGTTCTTCTAACGAAAAGGAGAAAGCTAGCACCTATCAACTTCGACCTCCAGGGCACACAAATAACGATCTCGAGAGCACTAAAGTACCTCGGAGTATGGTTGGATACGAAGACCACGTTTGCCGTACACGTCGAAAAAACCATTGAGAAAGTAGAGAAGACCGTGACAGCGCTGACCAGCCTCATGCCAAATATGGGAGCGCCTAGAGCCTCTAAAAGGAGACTCCTGTCAAGCGTGGCAATGTCCCAGATGTTATATGCGGCCCCTGCGTGGCATTCCGTCACAGGGAAACAAAAACTCATAGCTAAACTAGCCAAAACCCATCGGAAGATGAACATAAGGATATGCAGCGCATACAGGACGATATCCGCTGAGGCTGTGGAGGTCATAGCTGGGGTTCATCCTATAAAGTTTCTAATAGAAGAAAGACACAAAAAATACTCCGGGGTAGACGCTAAAACTGCAAGGGCGAATACGACACACAGGTGGCAGGAAGCGTGGAGGCGAGGAACGAAGGGACGGTGGACGTACCGCCTAATCCCAAATATAGATACGTGGATAGAAAGGCCTTACGGGGAAACGGACTACCACCTAACGCAGGCCGTCTCGGGTCATGGATATTTCCGAAAATATTTACACGACCGCCATAGAGCGGAGACCGAGGAGTGCCGGTACTGCGGATTACCAGACGATGCGGAACATACATTATTTCAATGTACAAGGTGGAACGATGCTCGACAAGAATATAGTAGAGGCACCAACAGAGCATTTAACACGGTAAACCTAGCAACAGATCTTGCATCTGACAAGGAACGATGGGAGTGTGCGTACCGAACGGTCAGAACAATTATAGAGACCAAGGAGAGAGAGGACAGAAGATGATGGAAATCAGATAGTCCATCACTGAAGAAAGAATGCTAGCTTGAGCAGAGAGTCTACGCATGCGGTGTCGAAGTAATGCGTGAGCGGTTTCCGACATCGTATGCTGAAACAGAGGGAAGGGTTTTAGTCCAATAAGGCAGACACTACCCGGGTCAACGATGATGACCAACTCGGGTGTCTAGATAGAGATTTCCTAATCCTCAATAATAAAAAAAAAAATAAATAATAAAAAAAAGTCTAGTCAAAAATATCGTTCATTTAGATAGCTAAAATCATTTTTATTTCGGGATAACAACCTTAAAGCATAACTAGACCAGAAAATTACTTTTTTTCAATGTCGCCCTTACAACAATCAAATAAAATATATTTTTTTCGGAATGTGTGATTGTTACCAAGAAATCTATCTAAGAAGGGTTGGGGTAAATTATATTA